>JAZHYW010010897.1:0-23128 GCA_037355805.1 Ixodes ricinus | reverse complement strand
ACTTGCGTCCCACATGACAAAGAAAACCCGTAAATAAGTTGTTTCTCACCTGTCGATCATATCCGATCGATCGTATCTGGCACGAAAACATTTGAAGACACGCTCCAAGAAGTCTCTCTGTCAGATAATTGACTAGTGTCATCGTTCGCTATTTGCCACACACGTCACTCAAACCGTAGCAGGACTTGTTCCGCGAATCCATGTGAATGCCGTAGTATCAAGCGAACACAAAAAACTACCCGAGACTGCGGTGACAACAGTAAAACGACGGGAAGAAGGATTAAAAGAACCCCACACGAGAGCATCGGCAAGTGTGGGAGGCTTAACGTTGTCGGCCCATCCCTCGCTCGTGTGTGCTCCCTGCGGCGATGACTGGATTTTTTTCGGTTCTCTTCCCTTTTGAAAGTCCCAGCGTTCCTTTTTAGACAGTCAGCAGCTCACATGCAACGTAAATTTACCAGAATCGGAGCCCGTTTCAGGGAAGAAAATGTCTCACCGGACCGGTTCATTCGAAAAGTGTGGGGAGCTGCGGGACTGCACATAGTCCCGCGGTTACGGGGATAATCATAAATATAAAATTGGTACTTTCAACCTTGGTAGTGCGTTGTATATTACGTTTATATTATATATATAATAAATTGTACAAGACGGCACTTTTAAAACGTAAATTAATGTCGGATAAACGCGCACGTACACCACCGCGCCACTCGACAAGAAACATTTTTTTCAGGTCGATGCCATCTTTTTTTTCCCGTAGTTGCGCCATGGCTTTCCTTCTGCGACATTGTGACGTAACCACTCGCTACGGCCTTCTTTCTTGCAGGTGTTAAGTCGACTCGTTCGCCCGAAAAAGAGAAGCCAGCGTGCTCTTCAAGCTGGCTGTCCCCCAATGTGGCCGCTCACATTGGGGGAAAGCAAGCTTGCAGAGCAAAACGGCGCTCTTGGCAGTTCGATATATCGGTAGCGGCGGCTATTTTTGTTCAATGTAACCATAGTTTTAGATGCGGAGCATCTCTTGCTCGGGTCTATATCCCGCGGCGTCAACGTCGTCCGCACTCACACTACGCATGCGCAACTCCCCTCCTTCCCTCTCTCCAACAGCTGTGCGTTACTCTCTCCGCTCTCTCTCTCTACCAGCTGCGTGCACTTCGCGTGCGTTCGCTTCTACTCACACCGCGCGCGCATGCGCAAGTCTCCTCCTCTAGTCTCCTCTCCTTCAAGTGTGAATATAAGCAGCGGTAGCGCGCTGCGCGTGTTCAGGGGAGGAAGTGGCCGAGTGGGCTAACGCGTCTCAGCTCGGAGCGTGGAGCGAAAGCTTGCGCTGGGAACCTCCTAGGTTCGATTCCCCACCGCCCCCGCCCGTTTCGATCTGGATGAGTTCCGTACCGGCACGTGTTCGTGTGATCACTACTGCTTGATGCACGTTAAATAACGATCCGCGATGCTCCGCATCACCCCATGGTTCCCCTCGGGAAGATGGTGTAATTTTTATGCTATATATTATCACTGTAACATTACTGTGCACAAAAATTGTTCAATATAAGGAATAATTCGAAGTAAACGGGTTTGATATAGTCGGGTTTGACTGTACACACATGCCTACAAAACATAGTTCCTGAATAACGTGCACTTTTCTTTTCTCTTGATGTGACAACGGGTTTAGGTCAGCTAGGGTCAGGACAAAGCAGCCTCGGCCCTCGACGACACAATTCATGGTGCTAACAACCTATTGCCAGGAAAGACTAAAGAATGATGTGTCTATGTAGACCCTGTATGGCTTCCCTGTGAACCCCGTAGGGACTCCCTGTAGAACTCATATGGGTTCTCTGCAAGCACCCTATAGACACCGTAAAGATGCTGTGTATACACCCTATAGAGTCCGAATGGGCTATATATGCATGGTGTCTTACTATAGAGAGTGTATAGGATGACCTTACATTGTCAATCAAATTGGACGTCCATAGAACGTTCGTTGACCAATATTCTATAGGGCAGCCATAGGACGACTTCACGAAGGCAACAGCAGTCGTGGTCTGCCTATAGATGCCTTATGTTCTGCCTATGGACGCTGCTCTATAGAACGTCCTAGGAGTGTCCATACATATTTTTGTAAGGGTAATGGCAGGCATTGGTCGAACAATTTTCGCTGTACATCTACCAATGCCAATGCCAGATCAACAGCCAACCAGTGCCACCATCAGCCACTGCGTGGCGCTCTGCCGGTGGCACAATACCAGCCCAACGACCGACTGGTGCCACACTCGACCACTGGTGCTCTGCCGATGGCACAATACCAGCTCAACGACCGGCCTTCTGCCGCCCTCAGCCACATGGTGTTCTGCCGGTGCCACGATTTCAGCTCGGTGGCCGACCCAAAGCTGCCCCGTCCACTGGTGTTCTGCCGGCGCCACAATCTCAGGTAGGTGGCCGACCCAAAGCCGCCCTCGGCCACTGGTGTTCTGCCGGTGCCACTATATCATCTCTGTGGCCGACCCAAAGCCGCCCTTTACCACTGGTGTTCTGCGGGTGCCAGGATCCCAGGTCGGTGGCCGACCCAAAGCCGCCCTCGGCCACTGGCGTCCTGCCGGTGCCACGATGTCATCTCGGTGGCCGACCCAAAGCCGCCATCGGCCACTGGCGCCCTGCCGGTGCCAGCGATCACTCAGTGGCTCAGGTGGCCGACCCAAGTCCACCCTCGGCCACTGGTGTTCTGCCTGTGCCACGATATCATCTCGGTGGCCGACCCAAGTCCGCCCTCGGCCACTGGTGTTCTGCCTGTGCCACGATATCATCTCGGTGGCCGACCCAAGTCCGCCCTCGGCCACTGGTGTTCTGCCTGTGCCACGATATCATCTCGGTGGCCGACCCAAGTCCGCCCTCGGCCACTGGTGTTCTGCCTGTGCCACGATATCATCTCGGTGGCCGACCCAAGTCCGCCCTCGGCCACTGGTGTTCTGCCTCTGCCACGATATCATCTCGGTGGCCGACCCAGGTCCGCCCTCGGCCACTGGTGTTCTGCCTGTGCCACGATATCATCTCGGTGGCCGACCCAAGTCCGCCCTCGGCCACTGGTGTTCTGCCTCTGCCACGATATCATCTCGGTGGCCGACCCAAGTCCGCCCTCGGCCACTTGTGTTCTGCCTGTGCCACGATATCATCTCGGTGGCCGACCCAAGTCCGCCCTCGGCCACTGGTGTTCTGCCTGTGCCACCATGCCAGCTCGGTGGCCGACCCAATACCGCCCTCGGCCTTTAGTTTTCTGCCGGTGCCGGCCATTGGTGCTCGGCCGATGCCTGAGCCGGGCAATTGTGGCCGGTGCTTGGCCATAGGGCCCGGCCCTCCCAAAGCCCGGGCAGGTGGGCCTTTCTTATGCCGAGGGACCATAACGAGGTCGGCACCGACCTTTTTGGCCGGGCAATGGCCGATGAAAAATGGCTCGGCCATGGGGATATGGCCATCCTTCGGCCGAGCTCCCCGTGCTACTTGGGAAGCCAGACACGCTACTGACTAGGCCACGCAAGACACCCTTGCACGGCGGTGCGAACAGGGCAAGATAGCGCTATCGCGTTCCACTTTCAAAGGCGAAGCTTAAGCGTCCTCCAAGGTTTTTGTGTATTTAGGTATTAAAGTTCAGTTGATAGAAGCGCTTTGTTTGTCTCGCCACTTTTGTTCCGTTCCCTAGCGCTTTTATTTTTGCTTCGATAGCAATTCGGCGTCCCGCCTCCGGGCGTACACGCGCAACCAAAGCACAACGGAAGGCAATAGGCACATGATGGAGGCCGGGCGCTCAAAAAGAGGCCCTGCCGTTCTCATCGTGTCCTTCATTCCTGGGATGTTTGACGGACGTTACGTAGCGATCAATGTACGAATTCACTCTGGTATACAAGGACTGCTCATACTCCAAGAAATATCGAGCGTGTACTTTCCCGCAAGTTACTTGGGTGAGCTTATCGCTGCCATGTGCGGAAAGAGCTCGGAGAATGACAAAGCTGGACCTATGTTTATAGCACCTAAAACTCAGTCTTGCGATGGGCAATGAACCTGGTGAAACGTAATGCCCTGTGCCTCAACGCAGGCTGTTTTTCTTTTTTTTTTCTCGGTCTAAAGATGTTAGCAGTTTTGCGTTCCGAGCCGAACACCGGACGCCGGCGTTCCACGTTCTAACGTGTTCGACGAGTGCAGTGGAGACGAAGGCAGCTAGCTTTGAGGCCTACCCACTAATCGTTCCAACGAGAGTCGGCGTTCTGTCGTCCCCGCACGCTCTCGCCTCCTCCTCTCCCTCAGTTTCTCGGCGCATAGAACCATAGCCTCCTATATACTCGCAAAGCCTGGCAATTCGACGACAGAGCCATAGAGCACCCGGTCGCAGATTCAGAGCGCGAGGATCCGGTAGCAGAGAGCATTTCTCGGGGAAGCTGGTAGTGAGCACACAGCTTTTTCAGCGGCGAGGACGCGCGAAGAACGCGAGGAGCACGAGCGGACATTCCATCGCTCGGAAGAGAAGTGTGTTTCGGCATCTCGCCGCAGCGGGGCGCCCGTTACATGACTCTCCTCTCCATCGGTTGTCTGCCGCTCTACCTTTTCAGTTTCGGCGGCCGCGTTTCGTGCCGATCTGCCAGGCTTTGTCAGTATGGAGGAGGCTGTGATAGAACTCATGACGGCGGTGTCTGCAACGCGACGTTTTATATCACGTGGCGCCGAGCTGCCAGTACCTGTGATTGCCGGAGAAAATGCATGACTTTTTTGTTACAAATAAAGTATTTTTCTTACAAACAAGAAATATACTGTATGCCGATTTTTATCGCGTTTTCTTTTTTTGTACTTTCATATATTGAGAGCATTGAATGCGTCTCTTCTGTTGATTTTATTTTTGTTTAGTGTTTTATTTGGGCGGAGACATGCTAATTGCTTCCGGATTATTGTTAAAATATATTTTGAGCAATCTGAGAGCTAGTAATTGATTTTTAGATTTGCAGACAAGAGTTTCTAAACACAGATGGTGATAGCGTTATTTTGCCATGCTGTCAAAGGTTGACACAAGAGACAAGACCGGCGCGCTCGGTGGCGTAATGTCACCAACGACACGAGGTGGCAATCATGAAAGCTCAACTTCTCTATAGGGTTTTTTACCTTTTTTTTCAGCACACTTGGCCAGTTGCTGTTTGAGAGCCCTATTTAACCGATTTAGTGCCGTATTTAACCAGACTAGTCTCCCTGCACGCTCTGTATTACCACTGCCCATCATAGAGAGAGTTGTGTTGCCTGGCCGCACATCACATTTCACCACGCACGGACCACTCTCAAAAACTTCATTTGGTCAGTCCAAGAACAAACCCTTTCAAATGTTCATCGCTTCAGTTATCCATTCCAGATTGGAACTTACTTCCAGAAAATATTGTCAATATTCAGGAATCATCCGGTTTCAAAGCTGCACTTGCCACTTTTTTCAATACGCAGTAACCTCACATCTCTGTATTTTCCCTTTCTTGAGTATTATTTGTGCAAATAAAGCCTTTATGTAAAGCCCTTATGTAATGCCCTGGCCGCTTTAAAGGTGCATTAAATGAATAAAGGATTGAGTATTACAAAATACAGCCAAATACCATTTTAAATATACCTGTTTGTACCATTCTTTTTTTTAAATACAAAGTATATACAATTGTTACAGAATAAAAATCTGGTTTTAAGTTTATTTAATATTGCTACAAAAAGACAAACGAAACTGCCACCTAAATACCAGAGGCCGTCTTTGGAATGGCCGCCATGTAACGAAGATGTAATATGTACTTCGACACATGATATTCATTCGTTCCCTTTCGGGCGTCCTTTTGTGTTTTTTGGAGATGGGAGTGTTTCCAAGGAATCTCGAGATGGTATACAGAAGAAGACATACATAAAAGACACCGGCGGCGAGTCCCCGAGCGACAACGCTTCCGGTTATGTAACGCATTCCAGTCTCCGAGATTCCTTTCAGCTAATCAGCGTATTGTGCCTTCTTTCTTTCGTTAATGCCATGTGTGCGTTTTTGTCTGCGTTTTTTTTTTATGCTACGGCTTTTTTGTTTTTCTGAGCCTGTGGCGAGAGACTTCTCTGCGTCGTCATTCGAACGACGTCGAGAGGCATCGATCGGCCGTTGTTTGAGGTGATGGTACTCAAAATTTCTTATGACTGTGGTTTGATTACCGACACCACCTAGAAGACAAGCTCCACGTCTGATGTCGTCGTTCGAATATCCCCGACTGGCTACAAGCCGTAAACAGGCTGAAGTTCGACGCACGCGAGTACGCCGCAAAGCGCCAGACGCGTCCCTACAGACGGCATAAAACTGGCTTCCGTTGCACGTAATTCCGGGCTAGAGTTCGCACTGTAGTCCGGGCCTTCGGAGTAAAGCTTTCGTGCACCGAGAATAGGCAGAGTGCACGAGGCGGTATGACAACAGCGAGGTATGACGTTTTTTTCTGGATTGCGAAATACGTTCTGGAGCTGAGAGAGAGAAAAAAAAGGCTGGAGGAGTTACGTCCGCTGCGGTGCGGCCCGTGGGCACGGTGTCCCGTGGGTCTGACATTTGCTTGAAGTGTTCAAGGTAAGGCGAATAACGAGTTCGGACTACGTTACCAGGTCCCGTTCTTTTCGGAAAATGTCTTAGGGCGTGTTTGTTTTCTTTTTATTATGCTAACTATGTAAACTTTCATCGTCACTTTGGTCCTCGGTTGTCGACACTCTTGCAGAACATGATCCCGACTATATATATATAGTTTTGTTTTATTTTGTCGTCTAAATCGGAGTGTATGTGAGTATGAGACCTCGTGTGACACCCTCGCTTCGGCTGACAAAACCTTGATCGCCAAGCGCGGCCGACTTCACGTGTGAATGCGAATACATTTTATACAAAGTTCCTAAAAAGTGCAGGACAAACATATGGTCGTATAAAAGTAGTGTTACTGATGGCATGGATACATCGAGCTTCATATTTTGCGTATGTTAATGACGTTTCTATTATTTTTATTATAACAGTAGCAGCCTTGGCGCCGCCTTGGGAAGAATTCGATCGCTTTGGATAGCTTCGAACAGCAGCGCTGTCTACAATCACTCGCTTTTTCTCCAACGACCTTGTCAAAACCTCTTCCATAACGAGTTGAAATAAAAGCGTTCTTCCTCGCTGTCGTCTGCTTCCATTATATTCGTAGAACATCCAAGGTGGATGATGAGTCTCTGTCACAGGGAAGGAAGCGGAAACTGCGTAGGAGCAGCGGAAGAGCCGCGATTGCAGCGCTTTTTGGCCGTAGTAGGCGCTCGGCAAACTCTGACTTGGGTTGCTTTGTTCGGAAGTGAGGCAGCCGCTGCTCAAGGGGCCCCTTGCCTTCTAGGTGGCATTGCTTGATCACATGAATTACTTTAAAAGGTAAGAACTTTTTATGTTCTCTGTTTCTTGTAAAGAACGAGACGCAAGTAAAACGGTGCAATTCAAAGCATAAGTTTGGTTGTAGTTTCACAGCCGCATTGTATCTTTGTCTTTACTTCCCCTTCGGCGTTCGCTCTGCTAAGTGGAAAGGGTGGAGGGCTTCACGGGAGGAGCCTATCTTGCTTTTCTTAACCTACAACACGATATATATGCACCATCTGCGTACAGGTGTGTGAGGTGGCTAGAGGAGGCATAGATGTCAGCATTAGCACTGGGACATATTGAATATGGAGGCTGTAAGGGAAGACGAGGGTTGAGAGGTCAACTACAATGACAGTGGAGTTTTGCTCAGTGATACTGGCAGAAGGTTTGTAGTAAGAATGGTGCACGGTATATATACGATCGCGCATTTACGTTTTAAAGAAGGCGGCAAATATAGTCAACGTCAGGAGTCTGTATGTCGTATATCAAAAGTATCGTGTTCTGCCTTTATTAAAAAAAAAAAAAGAGTTGCTTTCGATTATATGAGCGAATTGGTTTTCCTGTATAAACATTTGCTTGATCGGTTTATAAATTATACTTAAAGTGACTGCATTGGCCTCGGTTCCATGTCTTTGGCCACTCAAGCCATTTCGACACATGGTGGAAAGCTTTCGGACAGCTGGTGAGCGCCCGATGCATGCAACATGTGACACTCAAAAGAAGCCGTCTGCATGGAAATCACAAGAGTGCAAAGTTGTCGATGCCGGATTTACTTTCAACGCCGGTAACAGTAGAAAGCGCATCTGTTAAACCGAAGAAAGACACATATTCATAAGGTGGTGCCTGGCATTCTACTACAGCTAAGCTGTCCAAATGTCACTTCTCTTTCACCCTTTAATTTCATTGTAAATATTTTGCAAGGACATGTGAGACTTCCCTTGACGCGTCTCTCACGTGTCTCATATCCTGAATATGTCCATAAAACAAATTGTTCATTACCTAAAGCCAACATTTTAAAATGCTTTTAGTTAATACTTTGCAGGACCGATAGTTGAACAAATTTTCTGCTCGGCCTAAGATCGACCATTGAAACATCTCCTGAGTAATAAATATTTTTTAAAGACAACTGGTGGAGGCAATATCGCTTCTTTTGACATTCTACGCGTTATTAAGGGTGTTTTTGGGAACTTTTTTTTTCGACGATGTTCAGAAAACGATGGTGTCCTTGAAACAAATACGTCAGTACTAAACTTGCGAGTTCATGTGTTCTCCGTGATTCAACACATTGCTAATAAGGAATTCGACCTGCCTTTTAACTGTGCCATTATTCTTTTCAATAGCTTATTCTTGTTGAAACTAGTGTCGGCAGGTACGGCCAGTACGACTGTAGAAAATGGCAATCCTCCATCTGCATCAGTTCCGTTGTTTTCTGCCGAATCTGACCGAACGACAAACATGATGTGCCCCTCCTCTACTATGATGCCTCTTCAGGCGATGTACGGTATGCAATAATAAAATGAAACAGAAACCCCATATTTCAGCGCAGTTCTGCGGCGCCTGATCGCTTTCCTGCAATATGATTGGTTCCCTGGCCCGTCAGTTATTCCTAGTTGACTGACTAGACAATAAAACTCGTTCGAATCAATAAAACCTTTTTGTTAGGACAATATATATACGCCCGATGTCTTCACATCAGCTCTATCCCGAGGTGGCTTCCCCTCCGACACAACCGAGAATAATCAAAGCCTGTGAGCTAGCATGATGACGACATGGCAGTGAAATCGAGCGCAGACCTACGGGTATCCCAAATAGCGGCCAGGCTCTTTAAACCGACCGCAAAATTCGGTTTCTTAACCCATCGCGCTACGATTTTGTGCAACGTTGTCCACAGGTGGTGCATTTGTTTGTTTGTTTTTCGTGTAAAATTTGCGAAGAGCGAACTTACCTGAGGAAAATGTAAAGAAAAAAAAGGCTTAACTCCTATGGAAACTCGGCGAAGCCACCGGTCTTCAAACCACAGGGCGCCCTATTGTTTGAAGACCGGTGGCTTCGCTGCGTTTCTATAGGACTTAAGCCTTTTTCTTTCTTTTTACTTTTTTCTCAAGCAAATTCGCTCGTTGCAAATTTTACAAAAAAAGAAAAAAAAAGCACCATTCCTGGGCAACGCTGCACAAAATTGCAGCACGATAGGTTAAGAAACCGAATTTTGCGGTCGATTTAAATTGCCTGAGCGCTATTTGGGACACCCCGTAGATTGAACATATACGAGTGCTGCGTTAGCGTTCAATTGGGCCAGTCAATGCATCAAAAGGGCGCTCGAGGGAGGACCAATATACCACCTAGAAGACAAGGCCTGCACATTACGCTATCGTCGGTTGATCCCCAACCCACCCCAAGCGGCAAACACGCTCGAAGAGAGCACGTCGCAAAGCAGCCTACGAGTGCGCTCGCGTCGCCGTGGGCTGTAGCTTCTTGCTCGATGTGAGCCGCCGACAGGTTTTGTGTAGATGGCACGACTGGACGCTCCACACAACCTCCAAGTCTTTTTTATATATATATATATATATATGAATTGGGAGGGGGAGAGCTGCCGCCACCTATCGTCGGCGCACCGCGAAAGTGCAACATCATGAACAGCGTGATGCGCATGCGTTCTCTCGTATAGGGGTACGTATCCTTGCCTCTCGGAGAGGATTGGGCATGGTATAGACGCGCTGTTTAATGCAAATGAGTGGAGTAGGATGTGTTGTCTTGGCAAAGTATTTGTTGGAGCTGCGTGAGCACTCTGCTCCTCTCCTCAAAAATGCCAAGAAAGGCTGGCGCCGTGTAGAGCTATACTTTGTGCCGATCTGTTCACGCATTGAAAATGCCGTGCCTATATATAGAATCGTTTCCACTCCAGAACCCTAGTAAAAAAGAAAAAAAGAAGGTTTGACAAACAAAAAGTTTGGGCGCAAACAAGCTGGTGAAGGTTTAACATTTAAGACAAAAACCCCGAGACAGGGCGGGGAAAGAAGGACGACACAACACGAAGTCTCAATTTGTTTTGTCGCCTTTCCTTTCCCCCTTGTGTCGGGGTGTTTGTCTAAAAGGTTTGAGGTTTCGGAGAACAATTCGAATGCCCCACGTGTATTAAATACCAGTTATTTGTTATCGTAACGCAATGTTTGAAACGCAAATAGCAATATTTCTTTCTTTCTTTCCTCTGACAGCAAGGTTTTGTAAGAACTAATTAGTGCAGCGTTTGAATTATTAACCGTAAAACTTAATTTTTTCTTAAGGTGACAAGTATAGTTCTTTCAAAGTACGTGGGTGTACAGTTATCTTTATGAGTGGTGTACGTCCGGCAAATAACGGCGCAAAAAATGTATTGCTAATTTTTGTGTATAAGCGCGTGTAGCCTGAGCGCCACGTTTGGAATGCGGAATTGGGTTTTGAAGCCCGACAGTTTTGTGAGCCTCCTCTCTTGCTGGAAGCGTTTCGCTCGCCGCAGTGAAAGACAATTATTGTATTGGACGATGATATTTTTTATTCTAGGAATTAGCGATAAATACAAAAAGTACATTGGCAAAACAGCAAGGAGTCGACGTCAATGGACAAAGTGATTTACCGAACTACCATATAACTTTTAATTAAACTAGCTACTGGTAGTCTTAGAGAAACCGGCGAATTTCGAGGTGGAACCACGAGGTCTAACACGGCTAGATTCGGTCACCCATTTGAGCAAGCCTGTCGAGATTAAACGGCATCTGCGTTCAAACCGCATATAATATATAAAACGTAAAGCGTGTCGGGTTACAAGTTTTATTTGTTTGTCTGTTGGTTTGTTTGTTCATGAACGGTAAAATAAGCTGAATGTATTATTGCCATGGTTAGCATTCTTTGAGCTTATTTTCTACAAATTTCATTTAAATGCGGCTAACCCGAAGCAAGATCTGATCACAGAAAAAAAGAAAAGTTATTCATATAAACAAATTACTTCTTACCATTAGTTGCCGTTTCCTTAACATCTTACACCTTTTGCATTGTTCCTTTGGTCAACTTTTACTTCTTTCTATGTCAACTTTCAAGTATAATATTGACTTTTAGTATGCACCAAAATGGAAAACGTTTTTAAGCAATGTTATGATTTCTGTGAGGATCATTTTGGCAACACGTATCTTTAATTCATTAAAAAAGGACTAGTATGATACCATGAGAGCTGCGGACCGATTGTTTGAATAATGAGCACATATAGGCCAACTCAACTCTTTATCGTCTCGCCACTGGGGTGGCGCTGCTGCTTCACTGCGGCGCGCTTCACTCCTTCCGAATTTGGTTTCTGCGCAGGCGCATTGCCCACACCTGGTGTGGGCAAAACGGGCTTGTTTGTAAACACTGTGTTGGTCTATAGCCTCTCCTTGCTTTGAGAAGCCATAGAATACACTGCTCCGGACAGTAAGGGATTATGCTGCTGGACGTTTTGGACTGATTTTGAGTAGTCGTACCATACCTGTTCCTAAAGAAAGCCCCTGAGAAGCAAATTTTCTGGTTCACAAAAAGTAGAAAACCTGGCACCGGATCCCCGGTATTGCCTTCGGGGATTTCTGATTACAGGCTGCTAGCATGCATGTCCAATTGTCACGAAAAACAAAAAGAAACAACCTGGTCTTTGAAGAGCGAGCCAGGCAACGGCTAGTGTGACACAGCGCCCCTCTGACTGTTTTCTTAGGCGGTAGTCGGCGGGGTCGTTATTGCGGGGTTCTGTGTCTTAGCCCTCGGAGGGGACATAATCCTGACACATTTATGGCCTCTTGGCTTTCAAACTGCGAGCTTTCCTGACCGAAGTTCCGTCCGTCCGGCATAGCGTTTCCATTACCCGATCCTCTAAATTCAGGAATGGTTTGCAGCTGTTAGATCTGTTTTTTGATGGTGTGATGTTCTTTTTTCTTTAATAATAATGCCGGCCTACTTTAGTGGGCCAAGCATGTGAGTACATACGTGACATATACAACGGCAGAGGTCTAGTTATGCGTGGCTTCAAAAAACATAGTTGAGAAAAAGTGGAAGGCATATAGAACAGACGCTTCCCAATAAGCAGAGGTAACACTTGGCAATGATTAGTCAAATGGATTCAAAACTCCATCTAAGGCGCTGACAAACGAGTCGAAGGTGGCACTGCCTGTTATGTTGTGAAGCAGGCCATTCCAGTCTCGGACAGTTCTCGGAAAAGAAAGAGTAGTTAAAAATGTCCTTTCTACATTGAAACTCTGGAAGAAGATTTTCATGCTTCTGCCGTGTGACTCGACTGAGATTGTACACCAGATAGTCTTCGAACTTTATTTCAATTTTATCGTGTGTTAATTTATACAAAAAATTCAGACGCTTCACTTTTTTGCGGGTCGGTAAGTGGGTTAATACGGATAACGCATAAAGGGATGACACAGACGTATGCATGCCGTATGCATTATATATAAATCGCAATCCCTTTTTTGTACTCCCTCGAGTTTATCAATCAATGACTGTCAATACGGGTCCCATAAAATGTCCGCGTATTCTAATAATGGACGAATCAAAGCAGTGTACGGAAGAAGCTTGGTTTCCAGAGTACAATGTCGCATAGTCCTTCGAAGACTCCACAGTTTACGAGACGCTTTTGCTATAATGTTCTCTAAGTGAACAGACCAGCTTAAAGTAGATGTGATGGTAATACCCAAATATTTATAAGTGACACTTTCTATATGGTGCTGAGTTGATAAAATAGGATAACAAAATCGGAGACTTCTTTAGTGTTACTGTCATTTGCACGCATTTGTTTACGTTCAAATTCATCTGCCATGCTTGACACAAGGAAAACACAGATTGTAGGCAACTGTCTAAACATAATTGATCGAAAGTGCATGACGCTTTGGCAAACAAAACACGGTCGTCGGTCAAAAAGACGGCACTGTATCCAGGGCTTATCTACACGCGAATCATTTATAAACACAAAATAACAAAGGACTGAGTACCGAGCCCTGAGGTATTCCTGACAGAACTGGCAAATCCAGGGACTCCGCTTTCCCAACAGTCGTGTACTGTCGACGGTTCGTAAGATAGGAATCAACCGAACGTAAAAGGCAATCGTTATAGAGTATCTGCTTAAGCTTGTACAGTAGTTTCCGATGCGATGCCGGAATGGATAGAAGACGCGGGCTTTATTTTAGTGATGTGTTTGGACAGCCTGTGCGCGCCGCTTGGTGTTCAACGGCGCGCCAGTCAATTTGGAGAACTGGTAGCCAGTAGCCACCATGCGCTTTTACTCCGGACGTCGCCCCTTGGGCACTGCGGCACCGAGGAAGACTCAGTCTGGGTACCGATTTGCTAATCTCCGTGCGCGAGCAATGCGAGGTTCTTCCGCCGCACAGCAGCAGAGCGACGTGCCGTTGCCGGGAGTCGACTTGGAGAACTAGCCTGAACCAGCCGCTAGACCTTTCGGTTCCGGACGTCGCCCCGCGGGCACCGCGGCAGCGAGTGAGAACTCCGTGTGCCAGCCCCGCGAGTTCTTCCCTACCCGACTGCCCCAGTGCAACGTCCCCCCAAACTCTCTCGTCGCAACTGGAGCATTTCACCACGACGTGGCAAGTCCGATGAACTTCGGCTGCACCTAGCAAGCCCCGTCGGGCTGCGCTGGACTCCTCCCCTGCGCAGTACCGTCTCTATCCCCTTATTGTGCTTTCGGATCTCGCACTCTACTTGTAAAACTTCCGCATCAGTGTATGCCTTATTATCTGTCATTTGCTAGTTGTGTAGTTCTTTTTTGTGTGTTTTGCTTTATTTGAATAATTTGTTGGTATTAAATGTTTCTTATTATCCAGTTCGCCCCAGTGTTGTTGTCTTTGTCCCCCGCGTCCCCTGAGCCCACGCCATGTGGGATAGCAGACGTCCAAACCCTTTTTTGTTGTGACCGGCGCTACCACCGCCGGGTCGTGACACCAACCAAGTATCAGCAGCACACTCCGTTAATTGGTTAGCGTACGTGTAGCCAAATAATATATGTAGCCAGATAAAACATCGATTCATTAGTGCACGAGAGCCCCTGAATACGTAATTAATTTTAATAATGGCCATAAAAGCGAACAGAAAAGAAATATGTCCCCGTCGGTTGCGCAAATTTGCATCAATCGGCTGAAATGTCGATGACATATTCTACAATACCGGATGCTGTTCTAATTGTCTTTGTTTGGGAGGCGACCAGGCGAAAACCCGACATAATAACGTTAGGAGTTAATTCACGCTAGCGGTTAGTAGGACAAAATCTAATCACCCGGCAATTTCGGGCAGCGCCCTGTCTTCAGTAATTATGTCGACAACAAAATCGATCTGGGCGGACGTTCATAGAGGGAGCAACCCCTTGGAAGTTGCAATTACGGGGTTCCAAGCCCAGTCTGGCAAATTAGAAACGGCTGTCACCTTAACTGAACACAACAATCTACTAGCAGCACTCGGAGGGGACGGGAAGTAATTGCGGGTGTTTGGAAGCATCCTCTGATGAGAAGGCGTATCAATGAGGAGTCTTTCGTTACTTTTTTTTCTTTTTTTAGACAAGTACATCGCAATATACTTTTTTTAGTTAAATCACTTTCTTGAACTGTTTTTATTCAAAAATACTACCTACAAATTTAGGATTCCGATAAAATATCAATAGATTATTTAAATATTGCGCGCGAAATGAATTACGACTTTGCTGCTGCTGAAGACATAGAAAAACGTTTATATTGCGTACTAGACCAACTTCTACACTGCATTCCTTTTTAAAATAAATGCATTTTCAGAAATCCTGGATTCCTGCAAAGATACCAAAAATTACCTTTTCCGGTACGCCTCTTCAGTGGGAAGCCAGATTTAGTTATAACTGTGTGTGTTTAGTGCAGGGACTTTTCTTTGAGCTTTTCATTTCGATGACTAATCATTTCGTTATAAGGGGGCAGCCTTAACCGCAATTGCGCTTAACTATGATTACCAAACGTTACCAAAGTTGTAACGTGAATTTTTGTTCGTCAGGGTTTCACAAATTGACAGTTGTAAGTTAGTACAATGAAGCTTCTCAAGTGGTTGTCGCTCCAGCAAAGTAACATTTACAAATCCCACGACTCAGGACTGATTCAGACGGCGGCGATTCACAACTTTCGTCTACGTTACAAAGAATGGCGAGTCACTGAGACATCCGTGCTTCGTATGTTGCTTCGTGCGAAAAACGGATTGTCAGGTAACGCATGTTACTATCTGGACCCACGTCCCCGCAACGGATTAAATGTACTAAAACGTTGCTGTGTAAATGGCGTATAATATTAAAAAGAAATGAAAAAAAAACATTGAAACATTAATTAAAAAAAGGAAATGTTATAACCTTAGTGGAAAAACCCATTTGTATGAGAAATTTCTTGGCGCAATAGACGTTCTTATATGTTCTTATTATATTGATATTGTATGTTAATATAAGGTTCTTATATGTTGTTATGTAATCTTATTTGATCATATGCCCTTATTAAATCAAAATAGTTCTCACAATTTTTTTTTTTTTGCGAAGGAATGAGGGTTGGATTTTCTAGTATCACACATGATTGCTCAGCAAGGACAACATCAAGGAAGCTGCATTGCCTCCAACATCACAAATGGCAGCTCTCGCAGGTTGCGGATTGCGGGCATTCTCGTCATTCAGCGCCTTGCTTAGGTTGTTTTAGCGTGAAGTTATGACGTATAAATTAACATGCTGCTTTCCCCAAATGATTGCTACAACTATTCTTTTTAGATGTGTCTCCAAGCATTTTAAAGACAGGTGCTTCGTAACAGCTGGCTGTTTGCGGCGGTGCCGCAGTTTCTGCAGTCGTCGCCATCTGGAACTGTGTGAGTGCAGCGACCCCAAACTGAATTATGCTCAATTCACGCTATCGTTAGAGAACATGTGGCAGTTTGATTTGCTTTGTCCCCGGAATAGTTGCAAGTATACTGTAATGGCTTAATGGCGAATAGTTGCGGTAATACCTCGGCGGCTCCGCACCCCAGTTGCCCAACTGCAAGGCAAAGGTGCCGAAGTTTTCCCGCGTAGCGGCGCACGTCACGCCGTGCCACGCGCACATCGAGTGCCTCGCCTTGATAAGGAGGATCAGAGGCGGCGCACGGGGAGTCGCTGACTGGACTCAGCCGCCGTTGGTAGCAATGTTAATCGTCCTGTCCATGTCCCATTAAATGTCAGTGTTCTTGTTGTTGAAACCGTTGGCTCCGTGTTATTCCTCGGGTCGGGTATGCATGAAGGGCAAACCGACCACAAGTTCTACAATGATTATTCTTACATAACATCTACGTGTTATAATAGGTTAAAATCGTCGATTGGGATGGACTATAAAAATGTGCTCGGTGCCGAAGGATTATCTAAGAATTACATATGTTGAGGAAGCATAAAAATTAGCGGCGTCTGCAAGTGACTATAGTCAATGACAATTAAACAAACGCATGGTGCTTCTTCCGTTTTGCTATAGACGCGATCATATTACATATGAATCACTATTGACACTTTCTATGAACTTCGATGGCGGTCATCAAGGCACTCACATCGGGTGACAAAGAATTCCGCCTCAAATGTCTTTGTACGGCTTGGAATTTCCATATAGCCAACACCGCAGATATTAGCAACGCTCGAATAGTTGCATTTCAGGTGGTGGCAATCAGTTCATCGAACGACGTATCACCGACGGATTGTTTCGTTGACGCTCCAAAACTTCATCGAAGAGTTTCTCGCGATCGTTGTCAATCCCTTGGCGGTTATGATGATGCCTGGCGCAAGCTCGAACGTGAGATATTATATTAAACATTCCCTGAGAGAAACGAGGGGTGTTTGTGCGTAGCGTGGTCTGTTTGGAAGTTTAGGATTAGGGCTCGGGAATTTGTTTTTGCCTCTGCCGGAGCCGCCTGGGTGAGTCCGCTTTAGTTCCGGTATAACTTTAGCGAAGGAAGCGAATCTAGTTATTCAATCTAACCCATTTAGCAAAAAAGGTGTACCGAAATGGCTGCTGTCGCCGTGCCGATTCTCGACAAAATGCGCTAACGTTTAACGCAGGCGTTCCGACTCGGCGAGGGATACAAATTCCAACCTCGCAACGGTACGCGCACTGTTGTCTTCGGAGAGCCAGTCTGTTCTCCGGGCGTCAGCGGTTTCGGATGCAACCACCACAGCTTCCCTCGCTCGCCGCCTACGGTCCGCACACTGTTGTGTTCTAAGCTAAGAGCCAATCTTTTCTCCTTGGTTTCAGTGGTTTCGCGCAAACGGCGTCGTCGCTGTGCTTCAGTTTTACGTTCTCGCGTACGTTGCACCAACGCCACGGCCGCTCGATCCCCTCCTTTCCCGCTCCCACGGGAACGCAGCAACCAAACGAACGAGAAAAAGAGCACGACGGGAACCGCGACGCGGCCTCACGAGGCCATTCCATTCCAGTCCAGTCCAAACCACGACCGTCCAAACGAAAGACGGTGCCTGCAAAATGTCAATAAATGCTAACTCATTTAAAAATACGTTGCGTACAAAACGTCGCAGAAGCATGTGTCCGAGAAACCAATTTCCACGAAACATCGCAGTGACGACGAAACGTGTGTCGATGAAAAGTTTGCACATAAAAGTGTTTCCTTAAACGTGCTTTGAGTAAAGTAAAGGAATGATGTTTCCGTGGTGTCTGGCTACATACCTCGGAAGCTCTCGAGAGTTGATCCAACATAGGTTTAAACACATGCCCAGAAGATTGTCTTTACTGTAGTGAATTGACCGATCTCACCAGCCAGTTTGGGCACGCCACCGCTGCCGCAATGCACCGAGGGAACTTTAGTCTCTCTGCATGTTTGACAACGCCACAGGAGCTCTGCGCGTGAGGAGACCGAGACGGCACGAGCCTTCGCATGCACAGCCGTCTGCCTCCTGTGAACTAAAGTTATGGCGGCGTCACCCAGGCGCCGGAGGTTTAGTGAGATCGGTCTATTACTCTATTGCTTTTTAGATAAATTAGTGCAATCAACAATGCTTAAATGAGCCATGAAACAATTTCTTCTGATTTCGCTAAATACTAATTAGAATACTCCCTAACAGTAATAACGGAACTTGACTTCAATTTTTCGTTCTGGACAGTGGCCGTCGCCACATTAATGTCGAGGAAATATGAGCATCGTTCATCTCCTCAGCTCAGAGCTAGAACGAGCGGCCACGTGGCCTGGTGCCAGTGTTGTTCACGTTCTTCAAAAGAGAAACCCAGAAGCTCGTTCCTCGTTCCTCTTGATTTTTGGAACGCGTTCCCGTTACAAGTTCCATCTGCGAGAAAGGAACTCGTTCCCGTTACAGTTTAAAAATGGAACGTATCGTTACATATACGTTACATTTGTATTTTGCTAATTACCATATTTAATTAGATCAAACCAAGTTTTTTTTTATCTATACCATCAAATAGCAACATACGAATTTGAATGCCGTGATGGAAGGACACCAGGAGAAGAAAACAAGCGGAAGCAAGGTTTCATTTGTTGATATATTCACTTTTAAAAATCTCAGCGTTTTACCATATTCATGTTTGTGGTGGGCTATGCAGACGAGCCAAATGTACTGTTACCCCACATTGCACGAGCGTTTTACAACAACCTCACACGTTTCAATCTAACAAAGTCCCGTGTTCGAACTTAACAACAGTTGCTTCTCGATGCTGCTGTCCGCAAGACGAGCAAGTGAGAAGAAGGTAGGGCTTTTGGAAGGTCAGTCTTGAAAGCTACCAGTCCCTCTTCGTGAAGGTTGGATTCGTTGTTCAGTTTGAAGGTGGAAGAAGAGGAGAAGGAATGAAGGTTAATTTTTGTGCATCTGGCCAATGTTTGGGATACAAGGGTGCGTTTGATGTCTAGTAACCTGTTCTTTTGGTGTAACTGGTTTCTTTGTAGAAGTTCAGTGATGGCTGCAGTCGGCCTTAGATTTCTGGGTGTATGAGGATTCGTGGAAGCAAAGAAAGTAGCTGAGTTTGAGACGTCTCTTTTTCTGTCTTTTCCTTCGACTAAATGTTTTGATTTCTGTACCGCAGTCTCGGGCACTGAAAAGAGAATCAATGCTCACTAGCTCTCCTGCACCCTACTGTTACCAAGCGAGGACCCCACAAAATAAACTCTAAGTAACAAAAAAACTTAACGAGATCCTGCTCTTCGTAAATATATTGTTTTTATACTTTTTTTAGATTCCCTCTTCAGAAATAAAATAAAAATGACCCCACTGGACGAAGAAAAAGGAACGCCGTTCCTTCTTCCGTTCCCGTAAAAATGTAACGAGTTCCCGTTCCAGTTCCATCGATGCAAAATGGAACGGCGGCGTTCCTTCGTTCCTCCTAAAAGGAACGCGTTCCAGGAACGCCGTTCCTTGGAACGCCGTTCCGTACAACACTGGGCTACCTTCACGCAAGACATGCTGAACGTGCTTGCACGCGTGGGACACCCCGTCTGGACGCTATTTTGCGAACGTCTATAGACTAACACACTGTTGACAAACAAGTCCGCGTCTGCCCACAGCACGTGTGGGCACGGATCCAGGTCCGTGTCAGTGATCTTAGTGCTTTGTGGTTAAGCACGTGATGACAGCGAGCGTACCCCAGGTTGCTTTACACCTTCAAAACATTTGTTCATGGCAGACGATAAGCTGAGGCCTTCACACTGTTCGCAAATAAGTCCGCGTTTGCCCACGCCACGTGTAGGGACTGCACCTACGCAGGAACCAGACCTGCGCCAGGTAATACGTCTACGCATGCGCTGCGTGAACAGCAGACGCCACCGCAGCTGTGTGACGTCAGAGGCGCGTGTTAGCGGTCAACTTTACTAGATTACGTCAGTTGTGGACTTCCCCGTGGACCGCCCCCACCCCCGTCAGCTCGCCCGCTGCAAGGCCCCTCTATCCCGGGAAAAGTGACGCCATTGTTATTCATTCATTGTTCGGTTTATTTGTTTACCCTAAGGTCCCTTTCGGGCATTACATAGAAAGGAATTTTTAGCACGAATATTTGAAACAACACAAACAATGAACGAGATAGCCGTAGCACACCTGCGAGCAAGGAAGAAGAAAAGAAGAAAAAAGCCAATGAAGAACACGTTACGAGGGTTGTCATGGCGAAGCAGAGCATACAGAGTGACGAGCAATGACTTGGGCTTTTTCTGAGATAAAGAAATCAAGAAGTCTAAAAAAGTTTGGTAATCCTGGATGACTGCAATGTTACTTGGTAAGGCGCTCCATTCATTAGTTGCGTAGGTTCATGCGGGAATATTTGTATTGAGTTAGTACGTACAAATACTGAATTTATTTTGTTAGGATGATTAAAGCGGGGAAAGATGCAGGTGGCGGACACAATGTGCGTTAGACGGAAAGATGGAAAACTCGGGTAGATTTTATGAAATAACAGCAAAACGTGCAATTCGCCTTCTAGTCGCAGGGGGCATAGTAGGAGAGTAATTCACACACAGCAGTAAGCCTTGCTGCTATTGCTGCTTTGCTGGTGACTCCAGACTGTTTAATTAAATAAGCATGGTGTAGATTCCATATCACTGAAGTGTATTCCAGTTTGCTTCTTTACAAGGCATGTATGCCATACGTTTCGTGTTAATGTCAGCTAGAAATAAGGGCCTTCTTTGGAAACCTAATATTTTAGAAACACCCCCTAAAGTTACTTTCAGAACATGAAGGTTTCCATGAGAGGCTGGGTGTTCAATGAACCTCCTAGACATTTATAGTGGTTGCACCCTTTCTATATCTGTCATTATTCATTTCTCAAGTATGTCTGGTTATCTTTCTTTTTTTTGACGTCGTAGAGGCCGCGGGACGGTTTCTCTGTGTTGATCTGCATTTGCCATATGAGATCACACCTTACCTTGAAATTTTCTCAAGGTCGGCTTAGAGTACGGAATTGTCAGAGAGAGAAGCTATGGTACGATACGACGCAGTCGCCTGCGAAGAGAAGAATGGTAGAAATAATGTTGGTATGGATGTCGTTAACATAAAGCGAGAAAGAGTAGAAGGCCCGAGGACGGAACCCCAGGGAGACACCGGATTTAACGGAGACGGGAGGAGAAACAATGTTACCTATAACAACACACTGGTATCTATTTGAAAGAAAGCCTGAGATCCATTTAATGACGCCCCCTTCTATCTTTTGCTCCTATTAGTTTGTCTGTTAATCGTTTGTAGGGGACACGGTCCAGAAAGCTTTGGAGAAGTCAATGAATACTGCATCAGTGCTGAGGGATGAGTGAATACTAGAAATGAAGGCCAGTAAACTAGTTCAAAAGTTGAAGTCTGCTAGGAGCATCCTTGTGGGAAACATGGTGATTTTGAAAAAGAAGGTGGCTAGTCACTAGGTGATTCATTGTTTAGTGAATCAAAAGTTGGGTTGTGGGGATATTTCATACAGCGTGTAGTTGGTCAGCCATTTAAAGGTTGCGACGAGTCACTCGCTGTAGATGATCAATTTAGCCAGTGCGGTACAACCGCTGGCCTGGGGTCTTTAACGTGCACCACGCGGTGCTGATATTGACGACTGCACGCCGGCACGATGCTCATCTAGATCGAAACGGGCAGAGTGGGAGAATCAATAATATGTTCAGGCAATTTACAAGATGCGCAAGCTAATGACACTTTGTCCAAACTTGGGGCATGGGCCAAAGATAACTACTTAAAAATTAATACTGATAAAACTAAAGCTATCATATTTCGACCCAAGAATAAGTGCGTAAATCTAACGGGGAAGGATTGTGCTTGACTCTCCGCCAATTGAAATTGTCAGTGGTCTTAAAAGTCTTGGAGTCATATTTTCGAACATATGCTGCTGGAAAAGTCACATTAACCACTTACATGCAAAATTATCTACCATGGCTGTAGGTCTGACATTCCGTAATGGCAGAACACTCCTGAAGTCAGTGTGAAGCTATTAATTTACAATTCTTTATTCTATTCCTCATCCTGAGCTACTGCAACCTAGTCGGGGTAACACTGCACTTTCGCAAAACTCCGCAAAAATTATTTTTACTGCAGAAAAAAAAATGGTTAGAATATAATGCAACCTGCCTTATGATTTCCACGCAGGCAGTTTGTTTAAGAAGTTTAGCTTATTGCAAACTCATAGCTCTTTATGAATACCGATTGATTTCGGAGTTTAAAATCAGAAGAAAAGGAAACATTATAAATCGTTGTCAACTCTAGCGGCGTAGGCACCAAATGTGTCAGTTCACTTAACTAGACACATGGAGCATTGGAAGGTTGTCTACTGCTCTACTAACTATGGTAGGCAAATGTTACGATATACCATACCAAAACTGTTAAATTTCCTTCTAAGAAAAATAAGTTTGTATTGACACTATCTCCTTCGCGGCTTTGCGTTCTCTTTATCTGCAGACAGTGATTTACCTCCCCCACTCAATGATTCTTTAAATTTGTTTATGCCATATAGAATGCACTCTTTTTGTTTTTTCGGATTTCTGTCTGCAACGACTGTGCATGCCATCTATTTAGGTGATTAATAGCTCGTTTTGTAATCTCGCATATATATATATATATATATATATATATATATATATATATATATATATATGCATATATATATATATGTATATATATATATATATATATATATATTAATTTTTTTGTTTATTTTCTGCTGCAATGCCAATGTAACGGGGCCGCGGGCTGGTCAGGCCTCCTTTGAGGCTTTTACCCTTTGCTCCACCATGCTT
>JAZHYW010010896.1:0-61618 GCA_037355805.1 Ixodes ricinus | reverse complement strand
CTTGTTTCGGGGCTTTGCTTGGAGGCGCGGCGGCCTGTATGAATCAGGGAAATGTACAGTTCACGCATTTTCAAGGCCGGAGTCATGCGAGACTGGATAGGAGTATATGTCTCGCTTGATCTTTTACCCCTTTGCTTGGCGATTCCTCTGGTAGAAGCACGTGTCTTTCAGTGATCATGCGTTAGTCATAAGCGTACTCTTGGCAATAAGAGCAAAATCACCAAAATGGGTCAACTGGGCACTATGGAAGCTCTCAACAGTGGTATTGTTACGGATGAGCCTTTTAGAGTAAGGGTGAGCAAGCTTCTTGAAAATTTATATAGTAACGATCAAACACTGTGGGCTGTGCGTTGGGATCTTTTACGGTGCGCAAAGGATGGCTGCAATCAGAGAGAAGCAGCAACCGGCAAGCTTAGCTCCAGCCTCTGAGCTAAACCAAATGAGCTACGCTTAGAGTATCGGCACTTTGTCCCCGATATTGTTGTGGGCGCAGCCATCCTGGTTGCTAGTATCAAATCAGCAACTGCCGATCGTAATGACTCTGCGTGCGACTTCCTCAGCATTATTTCTGGTGTCGGGAAGCTCATGCAATGCTGCTGTGCTTTGTCGCGAACTGTTTAAACATTTGTGGAGTATGGAGTAGGTTTCTGTGATTTCAGATAAAGCTTCAGATAACTGACAACCATCATTTTAAGCTACTAAGATGTGTTTGAAGCGTAGCTTTGTTAGTGACCCTAGTTTAGCCCGACCGCATAGTGCACAGAAAGAGAACGAACGCTTGATTCTCGCGCTCTTGGCGCTGCATCAGTGGCTTATCAGCCCGTAGCGTTGGCTGCGCTCGAACTAAGGTAAAGCAACAGCAAATATTCAGGATTTATGGTTTCACAGTTACACCAACAAAATTCACTTAACACGCCCCAATAAAAAAATTGCGGATATATTTTGACTAACTGGACATCTTTTGACGTACAACTGAAATCTCAGATTGGCCTCTGTCGGATTGTAAGGCACCTCGGCCAATGTTTAAACCCGACAAATATGAATTCCTGGGCGAGCGCGTTGGCTCAGAGACTTGAGACGATTTATTGCTTTGTGTTTTGTTCTAATATCATTGCCATTAGAGCCACCGAGGTGGTTTTTGAAACAAATTAGTATTCCATATCATTCCGACAATGCATAGTTTCATTGCGAAAATAATTTTGCAAGTGATGCAAATCATTAAAACGTTTTCGCGTACGTGGCGGAATCTGAAATGGCAGAATGCATTTTATAGCGCCCATTTTATTTGGATCGCGTCGGGCATGTGTACCGACGCACAGTAGAACGCTGCAAAGTAGCTGTGCCACCTGCAGCCTCGCGCTTGTTGTTCTGACATCTCTGGCTCGCTTACTGCGGGCATCCAGGAATCTGACACCCTGACATCCGGCGCTTTTTCTGTCTTTCACGTGGCAGTCCAGGCGGTACACGACGGAAAATGCACATCAAGCTGTTCTTGAACACGTGTCGCCATCTGTACTTTACATTAAGAAACTTCCATTTTGCCGTAACTGAATTGGAAAAGTTTGAGGTCTTATAACAATCTTAACGTGTAATATATCAATATGGAAGTTCTGTAAAATGCAATATCGAAGGATGCTTCATAATTTAATCGTCTCGTTATTTCGATTAGTTGACGTGGATTCCATTTTTATAGTGCCTTAAGGCCTCTGACTACTGCCAAAAAAAAGTGTTTTTTTTTCATGCTAGGCGTTGAATTGGCATATGAGGACATTACAAAAAAATTGTTTCACTATAGAGTTGCGTAGTTTTTTTATAAAAAATAGAAATACGAGGCCCAATTCAAAGTTCCCGCCGTGCACTGTGACGTAACAGTGTACCGCAAGGTGTCGGGGCGGTCAGAAGGGAGGCATCGACCTACGTCACTAAACGTGGGTTCACCGGAAGTCACGTGAGTTTCACTCCTCGTGCTCTCCGCGACCGTGCCTAAGATTTTTTTTTTTTACTCTGCTTTTTGTACGAGCGATTGTAGAAAACGAAGTTTCAGTTCCACTAGCTCTTTACCGCTGCACCGTTGGTTAGTTTGCGTGCTGTAAAATTTGAGGACGAGGAGTCAGTGGATCGACGTGATGGAGGTCAATGATGAAAGCGTTGCGAGTACAAGCCAGTGTACGAGTGCATGCCGTCAGTCCGATAATACAGAGCTATACTGGGCGCAAAACAAGCTATCAAGTTTTGAAAAAAAATTTTAGAACGCTCGCAGAAATTAGGATTGCTAGCATACGACACGCCCGATCGCATTGCTGAAGGTTCAGACACCGAGGTTGTTGAATCATCGGATACTCTCCAGGCTAAAGATGCCTGCCGTCTAAAGAATACGAACTGGTTTGTGTACCAAGTACAAGTAAACGTCGAGCACAAAGTACGTATTTTGTCTAGTACATGAGTAGAACTTGTTTACTAGGTGCACATGCGGCCGATGTATGTCTCTCGGAAATGCATGCAGTGTGATCTCTTCTTCAGTTGCTGAAATACCGGGACAGTCCCTCACACAGCACCTTCTAGGCATTGTAGTTGATCACGTCAATTCACTGACTCCTCTTCTTCTGCCTTTACAGCAACATTAAGCGATGAAAGGCAAATAAAAGAAACCTTGTCTGCTTCGATCGCTCGTGGAAATGCGGAGAATAACAAAAATATTTAAAAAAATATTACACGCGCTCGCGGTAAGCACGAGGAGGGATACAACTCACGTGACTTCCGGTGATGCCTCCTTCTGACCTCCCCGACACCTTGCGGTACACTGTTACGTCACAGTGCACGGCGGGAACTTTGAATTGGGCCTCGTATTTCTATTTTTTATAAAAAAACTACGCAACTCTATAGTGAAACAATTTTTTTGTAATGTCCTGATATGCCAATTCAACGCCTAGCATGAAAAAAAATTTTTTTGGCGTGTCAGAGGCTTTTTAAAATAATACCATTTTAAACTTTATTTTTTATTTTAAAATATACATTATCTGTACAGTTCGTTGCTTACTTTTTTAGTTTATTAAATCTAACCGAACGCTCACGTAAAGTATCATGGACGATGGGGCGTTATAACTCGAGAAATAATTTTTTCAAGAGTAGAAACTATGGTCTATTAAAAGCTGAATAATTAACTAACAACTAAAAATAATCGTAATAACGAGACATTCAATTATTCTTGAAAAACAGTTCTTTAATTTGACATTAACTTTATAATTGTAAGATACATAGAAAGGAAGTTATAAGCCGTCAAAAAAGCACCAAAACGTCATGCACGGTGGGGTTGCACCTTTATGCATGCAGCCGACTAAAAACTTAGTTACATGTAGTATATTCAGTACAGAAAAGATACCATGCACACACGCCACATATGAGGAAAATAAATAATTCCGGTTCTGTGGACATTTATACAGCGTGTAGTTGGTCAGCCATTTTTAAAGTTGCGGCGAGTCACTCGCTGTAGATGAGTAATTTAGCCAGTGCAGTACAACCGCTAGCCTGGTGTCTTTAACGTGCATCACGCAGTAGAGATACACGACCGCACGCCGGTACGATTCTCATCCAGATCGAAACGGGCAAGGGTGGGTATATGCTATGCGCCATTCCATCCCCACCCCATCCCCACATATGAGGACCAAAAGAGCAAACATGAGTTGTTCAATAACAAAAGTGAGGAACAAACGAGCGCTCCCAAAATATTGCCGTATACAGCCTGAAAATCGCAGCGCGTGGCGAGTCCCGTGCATCTGAATAGCGCTCCGCAGTCAATCAGAATGCGGCATTGGCCAATACCATCGCCGAATAACCAATAGCAAAACACGAACATTTGAAACCACGCCCTGCGTATTTTTTTTAACTGTTAGTGACCATAGAGTTGTTTTGCGCATTCGCATAATGTACGCTTCTCTAGGGAAGTATTCGAGGCACGGTGCAACGTTACGCATGGCGTGTCTTGGGCAAAGTATTAAGGCCGGTTCAGACACTTGCGTTTGAGTGCGTTTGACTGCGTTGCGTCGAGAACCGAAAGCGAGTCACCGGCACATCTGTGCTTCGTATGAAGCGTGGAATCCAATTCAAGGAATCATCTTCGCACGCGATATAAGCAGCAGGGATGTTCTGGTTTCTAGCTGCCGCAACGCAGTCAAACGCAGTCAAACGCAACTGTCTGAACCAGTCTTTACGGTTCACGGTTTAGTTTACACGTGTGCCAGTCAAGCACCTTCAGCGACGTGGACATCAAGAAGCGGCAGCACCCGTGCCGGCAGCGCGTGCCTGGAGCATCCCTACCCGAAGTGCCTGCTCCGCTGTCTTCGAGGGGCCACCATCTCAGCTCAGAGGCACAGGGCGCGTCCTCAATCCCACGCCGACTGCCTTTGGATCCCGAGGAACCGCCTCACCTCGCCCACCTCCTAGCCCGGACTCTCGCCCAATTTGGTGAGTATATGCTATGCGGGCTCTAGTCATTGCCGAACATTGCCTCTGGAGCAAGAAAGGAAGGGTGCCGGTTGTAAAAGAAAACGAATGCGCAACTTTCGGCGATGGTGATACCGCGGTGTGAGAATCGCGCTCCCTAGCACATGGATTATCCGCTGCAGAACGAAAGTGCTCGCTTACACCTTTCTGGCGTGAAAACAGAAGATAAGACTCTAGTACTGCAAAAGCTATAATTACTTGCGCGTCGGAAACCCAGCCCCGAACTGCTCTTCTACGACGATTTTCCAGATGACAGTCATTTTCATAGGCACCAGTGCGCCCCCTACAGGTCGGGAAAGTTGCGAATACTAAAGGACAAGACACGTGTGAGCGAAAAGCGCGTCCCGTCGCGCCGCTAACGTAACCATATGAACCACCTCTGACGCTCTGACGTGACGCGTCAATTTTGCAAATTGTATTTTCGCACGCCCGCTAAAATTTGAGTTGGGTATTGTTGTGACCTGACTGCACACAAATATCATATCCGAGTGTCTTATTAAAACGCCAAAATTTCTTACGGGGGCATCTTAGTAATGCAATTCTTTTAGGGACCATAGAACCGCATAAAACGTAAGGTGAAACATATGTGCGGTGAATCGCGAAACAAACCATGGTATGCTTTTCCGCCTCTTACTCTAAACTTGAGCAACTCTGTCCTCCATTGTTTGCAACTCTGGAAATCACGCACATGGCATGTGCTGTGCATGAAATCAGAGGTTCAATCAGGATTAGAAATGCGACAAAGAAGCGTGGGCAGATTGACACTGGGAGCACATGAAAAACAGAATGAGGAAGTACAGGGGACATGGGCTGATCGTCTTTTGATAGCAGGAAAATAATTATTAAGTTGGAAATTTGAACAAAGGTTGACCGAAATGGATGATACATGGTGGACACAAAAGGTACTCACATATTTATACATGAAAGGTTTAAACGCAAAATGGGCAAACCGAACCCGAAAGCTTACATTTAGATACGTACACACTAGTGATGGGGCTGAACAGACTAATTCAAGGGCAACTGCGCTTCATTTTTGGTTTTGAAAAAAATAAAAAAACTGCAGTCTACTTCATTATTATTTAAGAAGAACACACATCAAATATTACCATAGTTCTGTCTAAATGTTTCATGAACGGTCCAGCAAACCTTGCAACGTGCCAAGTTACCGAAGACGGCTGACTCCAGCAGGCGAATTGAGGCGCAACCAACAGCGCTGTCAAGGCTGCGGCGTTGACGTAGCCAACGTTGAGCTAAACGTCATCACCATTGCCCCTTTTTGTTTGTTTTTCATATGTCCGGGCAAGCGTAACGGGTGACATCAGCGACGTGTTTTCTCGGCTCTCACCGGTGCCCACGTGATTGGCGTAACGCGCCTGAACAGCGGGCTTTGGTGGAGCCCTTTCGTGTTTCGAGTTGCGGTGCGTTACTCCAAAACATGGACACCGCTGAGTGTAAGAACTGCCCACGTGGCAACCATGCATGCCCAAAGTCTCAACCCAGTTTCCCAGGTTGTCCGGTGCCGGGGTAACTCCGACAAGGTTTAACCATAGAAAAATTGGTGACTCCCTCGCCGGGTTGAAGAAGCAGGGTGTAACGTTTTTAATTCCCCCCCTCCCCCAAAAAAAAAGGGTATCCTGGTGATATTCCACGCTGACTGGTGATAGTCAAGGTGCAGTGTCAAGAAGAAAAATTGGCTCAGAAGGGCGGGAGGAATCATAAGTTTGTCGTTTTAGACTTAAGCGAGGTGGTGCAAGCTACCGCCCGTTGCAAAGGGTATAGCCATTGACATCCATCCGGCACATACTCAAGGAAGTGTCAAAATTGCAACACATATACAGACCCGCGTCTTATCTGAATGGTTTCGGCCGGTCTGCTATTGTTTACGGTCTACAGTCACTGAAGGATGATGACGTCAGGCAGAATTGTTCGAGCTTTGGGTACGTTTGCACGCGACGCCAAAGCACGACGGAAGTCAACGAGTGCGTGCTGGGGGCCGCCCGTCTGAAAGAGTCTCCTTGCCGTTCTCATGACGGTGCCTGGAGCGCGTCTCCGTCCCTGGCACTATGCGGAGCGTAAGTTCGTCTGCTTTTTGCGCAGGGGTTCCGATGACATCAGAACCCCAAGCGCTTACTGGCTGATTGAAAAAAAGAAATAGTGGGTAGACCGCAAGGCATCTAGCATTGAGGTCTACCAACTATCCTTTCAATCAAAGCCAATCAGAGCTGGGCGTCGTCCTGACGTCACCGCAACCCCTGCTGAAGAAGCAGACGACTTGTTCTCCGAATAGTTCTTAACCCTGTACCGACACGCGCCGCTTTGACGTCACGCAGCTGCGGTGGCGCTGCTGTCGACGCTGCACCTGCACAGACGTATAACTTGACGCGGATCTGGTTCCTGCGCACGAGCAGTGACCAACACGTGGCGCAGGCAAATGCGGGCCACCAATAAACGCGTTAAAAAAGTTTTGAAAGTGTCACGTTACTTTAGTTGTCCCGTCTTCCCCGCTCGTTGTCCGAGGAGAGCGCCGGCCGCGTTGTTTTCTCCTTGCAGAGGATGGGCGACGAGTCTATGCAGTCCGGCGTGTCTGGCTTGGAGAGCGCCCCTCGGCCGGACCTGCGCTCGGACAGGCCCGCGCAGAGTGAGAAACGATTTTCATCTGGTCATGCGTGTCAGGGCAACGTATACTTGTGTTCACCTCAAGAACGATAGTAAAAGTAGTCCGGCTCCTCGCGGAACGTTAGTAATTCACCCTTTGTGCGTTGAATTAAGATACACGTATAGAAGCTTTATGTCGCTTTATCAAGACGTATATACTTTACAAACGCCAGAAGCATCGTTTCTTCACTTGACAACCAAATCTTGTTAGAACTACTTCGCGCAGCAAATAAATATTCCGTAATACATTTTTTTCTTGACGTGACAACGAGCATAGATAACAAAAGCGTTGTGCTTTCTTTTCTACGTTAGCTAGTGGGGCCAGCGCGTGCTACGCATTGGATACGAGTACCCCGCCAGCGTTCGGCCCGGGCACGTGGTCTGATTGATTGGGCGCGAGTTTTAGCCGAACGTTGCCTCAGCCCGCGTGACCAGTATCATAGCCTCCTCTATACTCACAAAGCCTGGCACTTCGACGACGGAGCCGCCCAGTCACAGATTTGGAGCACAAGGATCTGGTAGCACAGAGCATCAAAGAGCCATTTCTCGGGGAACCTGGACGTCAGCGCACAGCTTTTGCAGCGGCAAGGACACGAAACCGCGTCTCGCCGCAGCGGCGAGGCGCTGCGTTTCGGCGTCCCGCCGCAGCGGGGCGCCAGTCACGTGGCTCTTCTCTCATCCGCTGTCTGCCGCTCCACCGTTTTCATTTCGGCGGCCGCTTCTCGTGGCGATCTGCCAGGCTTTGTTAGTATATAGAACGCTATGCCAGTATGCGTGCCCCGCGCGCTGGCCCTCAGTGGGTGACGTAGAAAATTGAGCACAACGGCGGTGTTGGTCTGATGCGTGCACCTTGGCACCGTGCACATCGCAAGACAGCCGTGCGTCACTGCATGCGGAATCTGCGGGTGCTCGCTTTCAGGCTTGAGACCGCCGGCGTTAAGATACGATGTGAAGCCTTATGTGCTTGCGCTCCCGGTTATTATCCACTTGTAGGTAAAGCTTTATAAATTACTCTGAACGACAAGAAAAAATAAATCATAAAACAAACCGTATGCTTATATACAGACATTTTAGCACAGAATGTGTTTGTGGTTTTGATTTCATGCGCGCGTAACGAAATGGCTACGCGCGGACAAAACACACAACAGGCATTGCGTAAAGGCACATAGCACATAGAGGGCATCCTTTGTCATAATGAACTACACTAAATCACACTTACTCTCAATTACCGGGATTCACCAAGCGGCACAGCAGGAATCAAACCCCGGATTGTGCGATCCCCACCCCAAAGCCTTTGGTCGGCGACACAAGGACTTACGGGAGCCTGCGATCGCAGGCGACCTTCGACGCGCGCAACTGTCCCCCGAATGACGAAGCGTGGCTCCCCACGTGACCTCACGACGTCACAGGGTGTATCATTCATAAAATAACGCACCATAACGCATAGCGCAGTGGGCGTAATACGTCACGACTTCATACATTAGCCTAGCATGGCGGGCTCGATAAACAACCTCCCTCACGATAAAGCAGCACGTGACATAACGGACGTCAAGCTATTGTGCAATCCGTCCGAAACCACCCAAAAGCTTCTTCTAACAAAGCATAATAAATTACACCTTACCTTAGTCGTCAGACCCCTGCGTTCCTGACCCTATTTTCTTCTCGACACAGCAACATCTTGAAGAAGCTTTCTGCCTACTGGATCATCATCGGAGCCATTCCACTTGTCCTCTTTTGCGCGGTGGCCATCCCGACCATTTTCTACGTCAAGAGCATTTCATGTGAGCCACCGTCCCAAAGATAAAGGGCAGTCAAAGAGCTTTATTACTGACAACAAACGAGAGACTGTTTCCCCGAATTTCCCCGCTGACCGTTCACATCATTCTGTAAGCTTGGGCAAATGTGGAACATACAAAGAAATGTCACATGACCGCCATAACCCAGGCATCGCAATGAGCCTTATGTAGACGCGTACAGAGCATAAGCTCATATGTAAGGCGGATCTGCTATTGCAATATACGATATAACGATATTAAATTCTATCGTATTTAGTATCGGGCTTTGCCCGCTTTCCGAAGGAACGGACATGTGCGTTCTGGGCGGTTACTTGGTAAACATTAGAGAGTTTTAGTATTGCGCATAGAAGCAAACGCAAGTGCTGTGCGTTTGCGTTAGCATTGCGTGCTGTAGCCTGCGTATGCGCGTCGTCGCAATTCGCAAATCTAATGCGCAGTTTGAAGCTCCGCGCACGCTGTGGAACACGCAACGCTAACGCAAACGCTCAGTGCTGCACGTATACGCAATACTAAAACTCACTATTAGAACGGTGTACAGTCACCATTGCATCCATATACGATTTACGCTAATAAATTTGTGTGGACCATTCCTTTCCGGGTCAGCATTCATCTCTCTAATGTCGGGGTCTTCAACATCGCCCTTCCCAAAGAGACCATGGAAGTGCGCGGGAGGATTTTGGTGCTGACATATGTATATATAACTGAACGGATAGCTCGTATCATATAACCACCTGTTTTAAGCCTGCTTCTGCGTTTGTTTTTCAGCCTTTGTGAACGCCTTCTACTGCAACAGCAAAGCGTGTAACGCTTTAGGTGAGAATCAAGTTATCTCACTCAAACATCGGCGAGTTGTCATTGAGCCAGTGTATTTTCACCTGGGGTCCACTTATCGAAAGCGAACCAACCCTGGGAGAGGAGAGGATAATTTTATATTTTAGGGGTTCAATACTCATTCGCATCAGTAGATTAGACGTTCGTTTATCGTAGATCCCCCGGCATTTCAGTAACTATAGTGCTTGGCACGTTCAGTGCAAAAACACAAGATATCAGCCTTTCTTTGCTTTTCTCCTCGCGTTATCCCAGAATTCAACTCTGACTTGAAGTTTGTAATCGGGAAAACAAATCCTTGCGTGACGCTCGTTTGTTAATTGTCCACTTATGCACGAGTACAATATCATGCAGTGCCACTGGGATTTCCTTAGGCGACCTAAAATCGTCCAAGTGATCATTTCGTCGATTCTAGGTGTCGTTTTGTGACTTGTCTATTACTTAATATTTGGGAAAGCCATCGCATACGTACTGGAATTTCGCGCTCAGGCAGGTCCTAGCTAAAGTCAGCCCTCCATGAAAATCATACTGTCGAGACAAATAAGACCCCATATTTGCACGAACTATTATGCTTAAAAATTCACCGGTTGCCCTCGCCGTTTCCGATTGGAACCTTCTCCCCAGCAAATTTGCCTCCATCAGTGAACAACAGTCTTTTGGTTTCGCTCTAAACGTATTGCAGCTTGAATAAGTTTATACATGCTTTAGTAAGTTGAACTGACACCACCGTCTTGTGTTTCAGTTTTCATGTTTTATTGTCATGCGTTTTTTTTTAATTATTTATCCCCGGCTTGGAATGCGTAGCGCCCTATAACCTATTGAAAGTATTTTTTAAAATAAATAAATTGACAAATGCGTAAAGATGTAATGTATTTCTTTTTAGCTATGAGTGCGCAGAAGGCACATGCGGGGGAAAGCCCTGCTCGGACTACTTCGACTACGTCTGCAAGGCCTCCGACATCAAACTGCTGGACGACCGAAAAAAGAGTTGCCACTGCTGTCCAGCAGCAAATGTACGAGCCAACGCGTTATCAGCATGAGCATGTATGAAACGAAAATAATATATCTACGTCCGACACGCTGAAAATCATGGAAGGAGCGCAATAACCAGCGAACAAGTGCGCATAATTCGATACGACTTTTTTTTTTCGTAGTTTTTACTAAAGTTTTTTTTCTTCATGAGGTGAGCTAGTAGTATATATGAACCACGTTACGCAAGCTTGAATATCTTTGTCTTTGTCTGTTTATAGTAGTTATGTGTAATCTGTTTATAGTAGTAGTTATATCCTAGATCCCCCGGCGAGCAATTTCGCAGCCCCTATAGAACGGGGCAAAGAGTTGTTGGTCGAGGAAATAGACCATTCTGTGAAGACAATGTCATAATAGATGCGTTGGCTGGTTGCAACGTAAGCAGGTGCCTGTAAGGGGACAATTCAATTTGTTTCCGCGAAAAAAGGCGGACCAACTCTGCCTCACCAGATTATGACTCATATGAGATTTCAAGGAAAAGCGAGTTATCCTTATTTATGAGCATCTGCAGACGGCAGAAGAGGATCTTATTCAGAGATATGATTCATATTAAATCAATGAAATAATCCCAACGTCTTCGCGTACGCCATTATCTAAAAAAGAATGAAAGCCGTTTACAACTTTCTGCACCATCCAATTAGAGCGCAGCTCTTGAGGAGGAGGAGGGAAGGGTATTGAGCGGAGCGTATACCCCTCCTCCCTCCTCCTCACCTCCTCATCCTGCCTGCTACTGCTCCCTCCGAGCTGCGTTGGCGTCGCCGTCGGCGTAACCGCGAGGTCACGTGGCCCTCGTGACGTCACGTGACCCTTGTGACCTCACGGGGTCACGTGACGTCACCGGGGTCACGTGACCTCACGGGGGTCACGTGACCTCGCGGTTACGCCGACGGCGATGGCGACGCCGCTCAAGCCGAAACGGGCGCCTAAGAGCTCCGCTCTAAAACAACGTTCCAAAGGGGACAGGTGTAATTGTTGACTACACCAAATATCACCCGGAAGCAACACGTTTCTTCAATCGCTAAGCAAAAATGAATGCATGGTTTCCCAGCCAGCCACTGCCCCTGACTCCCGTTATGCGTATACGAATCGAAATTCTTTCTGGAAACAAGGACACTGGACATACCTATATGTCAAAAAGCAATCCACCTGTATGTACGTAGCGTAGCACAAGGCTTCTTTTTGGTATCGATCTTTCTTTATATTGCAAAACTCTTTTCGTCTTGGGGAAACAGGAGGGGAAAGGGGGCACGCTTACCAGGGAGTCGCTAGCCGTACTTGGACCCGCGATGAGCCGCATGCGGCTCGCTAGCCGCAGTTTGGCTACCCCTGGAATAGACCTTAAAAGGGCGATGCCACAATTTTTGTACTTTTGAAATACCGCTTAGAATTGTTACTTGGCATTCATCGCATATGAAACACGTGTTAGTTTATTCCTCCAGGCAATAAGAATAAAAAAAAACACGAGAAAACCGAGCAGCTTTTATCACGTTCATCCCCTCAACTCGCAGCCAGAACAAGCGGCCACGTGACCTGAAGCCGAATATAGGGAGTATTCACTAGACGCCACATTTGTGGGTGCTGTTTAGAGCGCATGCTCAGAACGAGCTCACACTAACAAGCTGCTAAGACCGAAAATCTTGAGGGTGCGGAATGCACGTTGCAAAAGAACAGTGAAAGCTCGCCATCAGCACGCGCTCAGCAGTCGCGCACACAGCTATGGCCGCCAGTGAATACTCCCTATAGACGATTGCAAGCAGGGCATCTGGCCGCCGCCATGTCTCTGCTCGTGCTGGCAAGTTCGTGCATTTACAAGCTTGCCAATGCTACGTCCACGCGCATGGTGCACGTGACATATGCTTGCACGCATGAGGCACCAGTGAAGCGCCATGCTTGCAATAGACCTATTGCTGTATTACCCAAGCATCAAGGAGAATGCAGGGATTGTGTTCCACGCGCCGCTCGTGCTGGCCTCAGCAGTAGTAACTTTTCGAAAGTAAACACGTAAAACAAACGGCACTTGCACGCGCGTTCGTCAACGCTTTATTTTGGTTATTTACTTCGAATCTTTTATACGGGGAAGGCGTGCGCGTGTGGTGCGTGGAACACCAATCCCTGCATTTTCCTTGATGCTTGGGAAATATAGCAAATGGTCTACTGTCTTGTATGCCGCCAACGTTTATCATGGCCACGCGCTGGGGTTGGCAAAGCATTCCAGTCATCGCCGCGATTGGGCACGAGCCACTGTCAGAATGCATGTCGAAGCATTGATTGTCGAGAGCCTTAGTCGAATGTTCACGTGGTGCTCGCGTCCACTGTATGAGCCGCATTTAAATATCGTCACCGCGGAAATCGGAAAGCTTGATGACGAAATTCTGGGGATCGCATTTTTGACAATGCCAACCATACGATCCCCACAACCTCATCACCAAGTTTGGCGGATAGACTAAAAGAAACGTCCGCCTTTATCCTTGAAGTTACACGGCGACAAAGAAGTTTCTTGGCCAGTGGCTCTGCGTGCGAGTATACTTAGTATACGGGTACTTAGTATACGGGCCATGCAAGATTATTGGGTAGGAATGTAAAAACTTCCACTTCGGTCTAGAAGACGACGAAACAGCGGACAAAACAAGCCAGGGCACGAGGAGATCGACCGAGGATTTCACGAGCAGCGGAGCAGCGGGGCAGGCCAGGCAGGCCGGCTCCAACCGTTTTCGCCTAGCTACGATGTCCCTTTTCTGACTGTAAATAGTGTACATAAAGTTGCTATCGATTTAAACACCACAACGTCCAGAAGTTCTTCTATAAGGAATGCTTTTCACTTGACAGAAACTTACTGGCACCTACTGGCCATAGTCTTGCATGGACCGTTTAATTATAAAAGGGGAGCTTGCGTTAGGAATAGCTTAGCCCAGAAACCAAGTTAGTGACCATAGCGGCTGGCCACCAGAAAATAGGCACAATTGGTTATTAAATTAAAAACTTAAATTTAACTTTAAAAAATTGTAAGGGGGCATTTCTACTCGTCAAACGCCGAGCAAATCCTGGTTAGTCTCCAAATGACATGTCGCCTTTCTCTTAAAACGGGAAAACCTCTCGTAAACCTGCATTTTGTACAAAGCATCCGAACCAAGCATAAAATGGCTTCACCTGTTGTTTTCTTTAAAAACAAAGAAGATATTTGACGCACATTATTTGCTTCTTGTTGTAACATATCACATAATCGCCGAATGTTGCACGTACTCAATGACAAAAAAAAAAAAAAACAATATACCTAGCTAGCTCGCATCTATTGCCATAACATCCGGACTGATGTCGAACACTACGCTAGCGATAATTAGGGTTAGGATTTTTAACTACGAAGCAAACTCAAAAAAGTCAAAAGATCGGTTAGTTTTTGGTACCCCTCGTAAGCTATTGCGAATAAATTACATTTCAGAAGTAACGTACCCAACTATCTTAAGGGGCAGAAAGCTATCTAGGCCTTAGCATTGACAGTACAGCTTTATACAGTTGTCCAACAAAAAGAAACGGTTTCTTAGAGCCGCCAGGCTCACATCATGCCCTGTCCGATGGCAGGATTATTTCGTTGCTGCTCACTATTACAAAAGTGCTGTTCACAACGCTAAGCTTACTTGTTTTTAGCTATTTTTTTCAGTAGTGATAAAAAAACATCGTCAATTTGGAAATTGAATGTCTCACCGTAATGGGCCCTCCATTATCTCACTGAAAACACCAGACGAAAATCTGATTGATGAGTCTTTATGTGCTGCGATGTTTCAGGAAGTGAATATCAAGTCATTTTCTAACACCTAACAATGACTCTTTAACATATAATTCTGACCTTTTTTCGTTAATGGATCCGATCGTCATTAGTACTAATGGAATTTAAAAAACATACTTAAATGGTTTGCCAAAGCTGTCTTTGGCAACCGGAATCGATGAAATTAACTCAAAATTTATCAAAGCTGCAAGTCTTTTGTTTCATAATTCCTAACGGCTTCCTAATTTTTGCGCATATCTTTCAAGAATCACTTGACACTTCATTTCCACCTAACGACTGGAAAATTGGTAAAGTAATTCACTTGCACTAATCAGGTAATAAGCACTTTCCCATCAATTATAGGCCCATCTTAATAATTAGATGTTCCCTGTAAAGTATATGAACGCGCAATTTATACACAACTCGTTAACTTTCTGGAAGCAAATTTGTTCTTTTTACCAGTTCAACATGGCTTGAGAAAACATTTATTTTAATGAAACTAACTCCTTATTATCATCAACGATTTGCACACAGATCTTGATCAGGAATCTCACGTGAACTGCACCTTTTAAAATTTTTCAAAATCTTTCGACAAGCTTTCACATAAACTTCTATTGCGTAATCTAAGTAAACTTAACACTGACTCTAACGCGTTTAACTGGCTTGTTTCATTTTTATCCAATTGCTCGCAATTTGTAACGTGTAATAATGCTAACTCCTCTCCCACATTCGTTTTCTCTGGTGTACCTCAAGGGTCCTTTTCAGGTCCCTTACTTTTTATGATTTATATTAATGACCTGCAGACCAGTGTTTCTTCTTTCAATGAAACTCTTTGCTGATGATAGTGCTATTTACTGTGTAAATCTAGCGACTCTGACTCTGAAAAGTGTAACACGATTTAAATTCGATATTTTCAGTGGTGTGAACTCTGGTCAATGCAGCTTAATATCACCAAATGCAAAACGATGCGCATAACACGTAAATGTTCTGCTACTTATAACCTTCATCACACACCCTACTGCTTGTAGATTCGCACAAGTATCTGGACATGATCATAAGCGCCGATCTCTCCTGGCAGCTGCATGTTAATTATCTGACTAACAATGCTAATTGTATGCATTGCTAGCTTAAACGTAACTTCTACTTATAGCTTCTTTATAATTAAAACTATTCTTTATAAAACGCTAGTGCGATCTAAACTCGAGTATGCAGCCCCATCTGGGATCGTTTTACTAATTACCTCACTGACTACTTCAAGCCGTTCAGAACCGGTCCACAAGTTTTATACTGATCGCGCGGCAAGTGTCACATCACTTCCAAGTCTCGTACATCGTGGCAGAATTTCTGGTATTTGTCTTTCTCATCAGATCTATCATCACATTCCTATATTCAATGCTCACCTAATAATCCCACCGTCGTCTGTTTCCACACGTCTTAATCATCGTCACAAAGTCAATTTCCCGCTTTGCCACCCTATTTTGTTCGCATCATTTATTCCTAGAATTTTTAATGATTGGAAACGCTTACCCGTATCACTAACATCAATTGTTGACTACACTTTTTTTTTGCTACTAAAACTAACTACCAATTCCTTATTGTTTGAGTGTTTTCTTCTTTTTTTTTGTTCCCAGTGTGCTTTATTTTTCCTGTGTCTTTTTGTATTTTCATTTGCCGCTTTCTTTTTCATTGCCTTCGTGCCCTGAGGGTATACTAAATAAATAAAACCACCGAAAAAGCCGGGCTATTGAGCTGCGGACGCACGTCTGATATTCCGTAAAAGAGAGTTACTGCTTACGCTCCGATCGCATTTCACAGCCCAGTATAGACCAAGGTAGCGTGGAAAAGGTGATTATCGGAATGGTCTATACTCTGTTCGCCGTTAAGCTGAGGGGACAGTGGAAGCTATGTGCTCCCCGAATCATTCAATCATCCCTCTTTCATCGCCTGTCCCTGCTCTCTTCGAGTGACTATATGGCCAGAGAGATTGATCACGTGATCCAGGACCGATGGTTGACTGGTTAAACGAGCACACAGCTTCCACCGCCCCGTCAGCTTAGCGGTGAACAGAGAATATATATTTTCCAGTGTTTTAAGATCCGCAGCCCAGCATGCGTTCTCTATACAGCCCACCTAGCGCGGATTTGTAAATATTACATTGACCTAAAGGGCGTGTTCACTGGCGGCCATAGCTGTGTGCTTAGCTGCTCAGCGCGGCTGGCAGCGTGCTTCCACAGTGTTTTTGGACGGACTTGTCACGCCATCGATATTGCCAGTCTTAAGAACCTATAAGTGTGATCTCGTTCTGGGCATGCCCAGTGAACAGTGCACTCTAATATGGCGTCCAGTGAGTACCCCCTCCCCTAGCTCCAGGCTGCCTCTGCTCCATGCATCGCGACGATTTCTTTCCACATGCTTCGTGTGGAAATGAACACATAAGACATTTTCCCTATGTGTTTTTTTCTTCTGCCAGGCATGTTTACACACAGTAAGGCTTTCTGCCTTTACACTAATGTTATTCTCCAGTCTCATGTGAATCGTAAATAACATTTAGTCAAATACTATTTAGCATTTTCGGGTGACTATAGGGTGCTAGTTTCCAGCACGGACGGTTTCACAGTAGGTACAAAGGTCGCTCATGGTTGGCAGAAAGTATGTCTAAAAAATCGTTGAACATGTTTACCATAACGAAACTTTCGGAGAGAGTTAACGTAGTCTTTTTTTAATATCTCACGACCGGAAGGTAATATCTCACGACCGGAAGGTGCTTGTCGGATGTTTTATTCGCTGAGTCGACATAAAATTTTAAATCCGCCTTGAACGACCCTTGTATTTTGTATGTGTGTGCGTGTGTGCATGAAGTGCCAGTGTAACTTCTATCGTTGTTCCACTAGAAGTGATGTATTTTATTTCTTTTCATGCAGATGTCACTGAGAGGCCTTATAATCAATTCCTGATCACGCACAGTGACCTTTGTAAAAGTAAGTACGTCGTATAAAGTCCCAGAACCTTTTAGGCCTCGTAACGCCGCCTAACGTGCGAGCTAGAATAGGGAAGTAAGAATATAATGTTTTGAGAAAAAGGAAACTCTTATTTTAATCTTGGCTACACACAGTTCCTAGTATATAAAGCGTGAAATCTTGAAAAGTCCCAATACAACTATTCTCCACACTCTAAAAAAATTTTGAAGCGTCTTAGTGCGGACGACGGTACTATAGTCAGACACAAATCAAGAAGGCGCCAGGAGCTCCGCCTACGGCGTGAGGCTTCAGCTTCCGTAACACTTCCGAGTCTCGTGAGCATGCCCCAAAGTGTAACGGAAGGCAACCAGCGCTTGCTGAAGCTGGAGCTAAGCAAAGCGTGATTGTTGTCTGGCGAAATGCTCAGAGGTTTCTGCTGAGATGCATGAGTTGGGTTCAACTGACGAAGACCGTCTTCAAGGAACGCAACCATAGCGGGGAAGGGGTGCCATCAAGTGGTTAATTAGAAACCACGGCCTTACGCCAGCACCGATGTTTCTGAATTTGAGAGCGCTCTCGATGCAAGGTTGCACACGAACCTTGTGTCGACTCTGGGGAGGCGGAAGGCCGAGTTGTCTAGCCGAATTGCTGAAAGCTTCTTTTCATGTCCCAGTCCTTCCCTCCGAGCGCACGTGGAAGCAGTGTCTTTGGTCTAAGTATCGATGACCGGATTTTCTTAGACATTCTGGGTTTTAGCTCTTGACGCTGGAATAAGAGGTTTAAATTTGTTTTCTCGATGGCTTTTGGATATTCGTGGCTACGGACACATATTGCGTGGTCGGTAACGCGATGTCTATTAGCGGTATGGACAAGGCGCTTGAAGTGGAGGCTTTTGAGGGCGAAGCTCGAGGTTACTTGCAGCTTTTGTTGAACCGCAAGATACGTGAAGGCGGCGACGGAAAACGTAAAATGTGCATACCGTTTACAAAAGAATAATAAATAAATAAAAACTTTTAGAAAACAGGAAAAAGTTTTTTTTTCTTTTAGTAGAATTATGGTTCATTCAGCGAACAAGGGTTACGTGAACCGTGTGGTAGGTTTGCCTTGCTGCATACCCGACCCGGAGGAATAACACGGAGCCAACGGTTTCAACAACAAGAAACTACATTTAATGGGACATGGACAGGACGATTAACATGGTTACCAACGGCGGCTGAGTCCAGTCAGCGACTCTCCGTGCGCCGCCTCTGATCTCCCTTATCAAGGCTAGAGTCACTAAATAAAGCTACGCTTTCAGAGTACCGCATTCCTTTTCTTTGGCACTTTGCCGACAACACAGTCGCTCTATTCAACAATATTCTGGTTCGCTGCGACATCATTGGACAGCGGCAGTCACGTGACTCGCTATCATCATCATCGTGTTTTTTAACGCCACCATCTTGGGTCCAGCGATCCGCTGCCTGCTGCTGTTTTACTATTTACTGCGCGTGCACGCTGAAGTCCGTCGCTCAGCACGCACTTTTTCCTTCTTACGTCGAGATACGAACAACACGACCTTGATTCGCTGCCACAGCTGCGGCTACGGCAGCTGGCGCAGGCGACGGCTACAGCTCGGCTTGGCTCAGCTACAGTCACTCCTCCATCTGCGCGGGGACCCAAGATGGCGGCGCCTGACGCGCTTCAGACGCGTAGTTTGGGAGTTTCGGTACTCTGAAAGCGTAGCTTTATTTAGTGACTCTAATCAAGGCGGCGCACTCGATGTGCGCGTGGCCCGGCGTGACGTAGCCGCCACGCGGGAAAGTTCGGCACCTTTGCCTCGCAGTCGGGCAACTGGGCTGTGGCCCACACAGCTTCGTCCGGCATGTCGATGATCGAGACGACGTCATGGGCGTCAGGGGTGGATGGCGCTGCTGGGCGGACTGGCGTAGAGTGCCTTCATACACACGCGCGCTTTCGCTTGAGTGGTGACATCCAGCCATTTTTACGCCCAATCGTTTTTTATGCATTTTGAAGTACGCGCAATCCGGTGTCAATCAGCTCGAGCGCGTAGTTTTCGCTAATGCAGAGACGCCATTTTAGCGCCCAAGTCACGCACCGAGTGCGCGGAGGCCTCTCGCGCTGAACATTCAGCGCAACAATGGATGTCTTCACCCTGAGACAGACAGACATGTAGGCACCCTAGACTGGCGTTGCAAGTCCGGCCGGCGCCTGCTGGACGAGCGCGATGGCCAGTTGGAGGTCGCGCTCGCCGCGTGTGTTGACGCACGCGATGCGTTCGGCGTTCGCTCTTCCCAGCTCCTTGGTCACATGCTGCTCTTTCTGCAGCGGCTCGGTCAGCTCCAGCTTGTCGCTTGAGCTCCTTGCTCTTGATCAGGGCTCGGCTGGCGGCCACCTTGTTGCTCTGGACCGTCCCTGGCGCGCCGACGTCCTTGGTGGCCCGGTCCACGATGAGACCGGCCGCCGTGTCGTTCCGATGGCGGGTGTGGCGACGGTGTTGTCCATGAGCCAGCTCCATAGAAAAACAAGGAAGCAGACGACATGGGGCTCAGTTGAGGGTTGAGCCTGGCGTTATCTTCGCACCCCTTCCAGAAAGTTCGAAATAACGGATCTGAGGTGGGTACACAATCTTCTCCCCCTCTCTTGAAAAGGGAGCAGATCCGTGGAAGTAGAAAACTACCCCCAAAATGCGAGAGAGGCGAAGCCGAAGAGAAAACAAAAAATGGTTCCTCTCTCTTTCGTGTCACCGACGTCGCAGGTTATACCGCCGCCTTGGTGGAGACAAGGGGGTTTCCGGAACGCGACTGCCGTCAGTGTCGTTCCGGTCCTGCGAGGAATCTTCGTCTTCTGCTTGAAAAAATCGTTTAAGGTCGGTGACATGAACAGGTCCGGTTTCCTCACTAGACTCACAGTGAACTAGCTTGTACGTGAGTGGTGAGCACTTTTCACGCACGCGAAACGGACCTTCCCACCTGTTGGCGAGGGAGGCTGCGAAGCCTCGAGCGGCGTCACTCAGTGGGTGAGTACGCCGGAGCACGAAATCTCCCACCTCGAACTGCAAGTCACGTCGCCCCTGGTTGTACTGTTCTGCCTGCTGTACTCGGGCGACGTCGAGATTCTCTCGGGCCTCTCGAAGGTTATCGGAGAAGCGCTTTCGCAGGTCCTCTGCGAACTTCACGTAGGGGCGAAGCCTTCCCCAGACTCTGTAGAAAGGAGACTGTTAAAAAGCGGGAACGCGAGCTCCTTGCCGAAATTCAATTGGGCAGGAGTGAGACCCGTTGACCGATTAGTGGTCGTACGGGTTGCGAATGCCAGCTCGGGCAGTTTCGCGTCCCAGTCCTTGTGGCGCTCGGTGTAGGCCACTAGCATCATCTTAAGGTTCCGATTTACCCTTTCCGTGATGTTTGCTTGTGGGTGGTACGGGGAAGTTCTTTTGTGCTTAATTCCCAGCACCGCGCAAGCGTCCACGAACACCTTACTCGTTAGATAGGAGGCATTATCGCTTACAAGCTGTGCAGGAAAGCCAAACCTAGCGAATGTTTCAAGTAGACACTCCCAGATTTTTTGCGAATCTAGTTTCCGCAAAGGAAATAACTCAACCCACTTCGTGAAGTGGTCGGTTACCACGAACAAGTACTGATTGCCGCGAGTACTGCGTGGGAAGGGGCCCATGACGTCACAGCAACAAATCTGCCAAGGGCTCTGACTCACGATTGGTTGCATGAGACCGGGGGCTGACCACCACGTGGTTTTGCCTTCTGGCACACCGAGCAGCTACGAGCGTATCGGAGCACATCCTGCCTCATACCTGGCCAGGTAGCAATTTGGGATAACTTTTCGTAAGTCTTGCTCCCACTGCTGTGTCCTGCCAAGGCAGAGTCATGCATGTATCGGATGAAAAGCTTACGTAGCTTGCGGGGTATCACGGTCCGGAACGCCGAGCCATCCGGATCGTCGTCGGCCTGGGGGATGTAGCGCAGCAGGAGGCCGTCGTCGCTCATCAAGTAGGAGTCGAACTCCTCGTCACTTGGGCGGTCGACTGGACCTCTTGCTGCCAGCCAAGCGGACACGCGTTGGCAGAGTCCGTCATCCAGCTGCGCCTGGCGAAGGTCCTCGCGGCTCACCAATGTACCCCACCGTGAATCTGGGGATCCTCGTGCCGTGACCGCGACGGTCACCAAGCCATGGGTATCCTGCGAGTGTTCCTCAGGAAGTGGAGCACGAGAGAGCGCATCAGCAACTTTGTTCGTTGACCCCGGGCGGTACACGATGGAGTAGTCGTACTGTTGTAGCGTAAGCGCCCAACGAGCAAGACGTCCAGCTGGATTTTTAAGTCCCCTTAGCCATGATAGCGCTAAGTGATCAGATTGAATCTGGAACGTTGCGCCATCTAGGTACATATCGAAGCGCTTCAAAGCATGAATAATGGCGAGACATTCACGTTCTGCGACACTGTAGTTGCGCTCGGCTGGAGTTAGCGTGTGGCTCGTGAAAGCAACTGGCCGAAGCACACCGCCATACTCCTGCAGCAAGACAGCACCCAGGCCACAGTCGCTTGCATCTGTCTGCAGAACGAACGGCTTGTTCAAGTCTGGGAGCTGTAAACAAGCGTTGTCAGTCACGGCTTTGGAAAGGGCTGCGAATGCGCATTGTTGTTGTTCGGCCCAACACCACTTGACGCCTTTTTTCAGTAGGTGATTGAGCGGTTGGGATATTGTCACGAATGACAAGGTGATGAGGCAAAGGAATAACTGAGAAAACTGAAACGTTTAATGGGGCGAACTTGTGCCCAAAAATAAAAAGGAAACAGAAGATAACAGCAGAGCGTCGCGGGCGTCGAAGTCGGCGAAGCAGCAGGAGTCGAACGCTGAGGCGAAACTGACTCTGGCTCGCCACGCGAAGCCCCTTATGTACACGCGCGGGCTTCTGGAATAATCGGCGTAGAAGGTTCGACGCGTAGAACATTCTGACCTCGAACAAGCAACAGGATTCTCGAATTTTCCGGAACACCAAATTGCAGGAATAAACAAAATACACGACGCTCCCAGGAATCGAACCCTGGCCTTTCGCGTGGGAGGCAGGCGCGATAACCGTTAGGCCACGCGCGCGCTGCCCACTTGGCCAGCTGCGCGCGCGGCATTACTCCCCCTTTAAAAAGTGCATCGCCCCGATGCAGCACAAAACAAAACAAAGCAAACAAAAATAACAGTAAACTAAAGAGGCATTTGGAACACATAAGGTTCATAGTCCTATCGAGCGTAGTACGGCTTCATGCGCACGACGTGGACGACTTCTGGTCGTGGAGGGCGGCGTGATGAAGTCCGTGTTCCGTCGGGCATCACCTCGTAGTTCAGATCCCCGAGTCGACGAAGCACTTTGTAGGGTCCAAAGTAGCGCTTTAGGAGTTTCTCGCTCAGACCACGGCGGCGGATCGGTGTCCACACCCACACCCGGTCTCCGGGTTGAAAGTGGACGTCCCGGCGACGAAGGTTATAGCGGCGTGCGTCGACTCGCTGTTGGTCATGAATCTTGATTCTTGCCAGTTGGCGAGCTTCTTCCGCGCGTTGCGAGATCAGTTGAGCATCGTCGTTGCCATCGTCGGCCGGCACGTGAGGCAGCATGGCGTCGAGCATTGTGGTAACCGTCCGGCCGTGTACCAGTTGGAACGGTGTCATTCCCGTGGTTTCTTGCACCGCTGTGTTGTACGCAAACGTGACGTACGGCAACACCTCGTCCCATGTCTTGTGCTCTACGTCGACGTACATGGAGATCATGTCGGCGATCGTCTTGTTGAGCCGCTCCGTTAGCCCGTTGGTCTGCGGATGATAAGCGGTTGTTCGTCGATGGCTGGTATGACTGAGCCGAAGAACTTCTTGAGTCAGCTGTGCCATGAAGGATGACCCGCGATCTGTGATCAGCACTTCAGGTGCGCCGTGTCGAAGGAGAATAGACTCGACAAAAAACTTGGCGACTTCTACCGCTGTTCCCGATGGCAAAGCTTTGGTCTCGGCGTATCGTGTAAGATAATCGGTCGCGACGATGATCCACCGATTTCCTTGCGTCGACGTTGGGAACGGCCCAAGTAAATCCATTCCGACCTGCTGGAAGGGCGTAGTCGGTGCAGGTATCGGCTGCAGGAGCCCTGCTGGCTTCGTCGGAGGCCTCTTACGTCGTTGGCACTCATGGCACGACCGTGTGTACAGGTGGACTGTTTTCGGGAGTCTCGGCCAGTAATACTTGTCACGAATCCGGGCGAGCGTCCTGCTGTAGCCAAGGTGTCCAGCCGTCGGGTCGTCATGGCATGCTTGAAAGATTTCTTGTCGCAGGCTGGCCGGAACAACGAGCAGCCAGGCAGGGTTGCTCGTTCCGAAGTTCTTCTTGAAGAGCACGCCTCGCCGCAGAACGAAGCTTGGCAAGTCTCGGGCCAAGACTCGCGGAACTGAACTTCCTTGACCTTCGAGGTGGTCAATCACGGAGCGAAGTTCGGGGTCGTCTCGCTGAAGTGCTCCCATGTCGGTATCTGTAATTGCTCCAAGAAAACGGGCGTCATCATCGTCGTCGGTGCTGTCGGGAGGAGATTCGACTGGGGCCCTTGACAAACAATCGGCGTCATTATGCTTGCGGCCAGACTTGTGCACAATGGTCACGTCGAATTCTTGCAGTCTAAGGCTCCAGCGAGCGAGGCGTCCTGACGGGTCCTTGAGGTTGGCGAGCCAACAGAGAGCGTGGTGGTCCGTGACAACGCGGAACGGGATCCCGTACAGGTATGGGCGGAACTTGGTTAACGCCCAGACGACAGCGAGACATTCCTTGTCGGTTGTCGAGTAATTTTTCTCTGCCTTGGACAGTGCCCGGCTTGCGTAAGCGATCACCCTCTCTGCTCCGTCTTGTCTTTGGACGAGCACCGCACCTAGCCCGGCGTTGCTGGCGTCTGTGTGAACTTCCGTTTCCGCTGATGGATCGAAGTGTCCGAGGATAGGGGCGACTGGAGTCTTTCCTTCAGTTCGTTGAACGCTTGTTCTTGCTCCTCCCCCACTGGAAGTTCACGTCGTCCTTCGTCAGATGCGTGAGCGGTGAAGAAATTTTGGCAAAATCGCGAACGAAACGTCTGTAGTATGCGCACAGCCCAAGAAATCTTCGTACGGCTTTCTTGTCTGATGGCTTCGGAAATTCGGCGACAGCGGATGTCTTTGCAGGGTCAGGACTTACACCTTGAGCACTCACGACATGGCCCAGGAATTTGAGCTCACCGTAAGCGAACCGACATTTTGACGGCTTCAGTGTCAGTCCGGCATTCTGGATAGCCTGTAGCACGGCTCGCAAACGTCTGAGGTGCTCGTCAAAGTCGCTGGCGAATACCACGACGTCGTCGAGATAGACGAGACAACTTTGCCATTTCAAGCCGGAAAGAACGGTGTCCATTACGCGCTGGAACGTCGCCGGTGCTGTGCATAGTCCGAACGGCATCACTTTAAATTCGTACAGCCCGTCCGGCGTGACGAAGGCAGTCTTTTCACGATCTCGTTCGTCGACCTCGATCTGCCAGTACCCACTCTTCAGGTCCATCGACGAAAAGTATCGGGCGTGGCGCAGCCGGTCCAGGGTGTCGTCGATGCGTGGCAGCGGGTAGACGTCCTTTTTTGTTACAGCGTTCAGTCGGCGATAGTCCACGCAGAACCGAAGAGTCCCGTCTTTCTTTTTCACAAGGACTACCGGTGAAGCCCACGGGCTGCTTGAGGGCTGGACAATGTCGTCATCGAGCATTTCTTGGACCTGCTTCTGGATGACTTCTCTCTCTTTCACAGAAACACGGTACGGCGACCGATGAACAGGAAGCGCGTTGTCTTCAGTGACAATTCGGTGTTTCGCAACGGTCGTTTGGCGCACCTTTGACGACGTGGAGAAGCACTCAGTGAACTCGGCGAGAAGGTCACTGAGTTGTCGTCGTTGTGGGGTAGGCAGGGTTGGGTCGATGTCAAACTGCGAAGGCGGCGTTGTCTTGGGTGGCCACGAAGAGAGGTCTTCTGATATTCCGGCGATTGCGGCTGAGTCCGGGAGTTCCTCGGCGTGACCCACGGCGGTGCCTTTCGTAAGGTGCTGGGCCTCCTGTCGGAAGTTCGTTACCAGTGCGACAGTGTGTCCGTCTTGGAGCTCCGCGACGCCTCTTGCGATGCCGATCCCTCTTCCTAGAAGCAACTGGAGGCTTCCTTCGAGCAAAACGTCGCCGCAGAAAGTCTCATCAACCCCGACGGGTACGAAAACACTTGACCGCGGTGGTAGGTTCACGTGGTTTGCGAGGACTCGTACCGCGGATGACGTCGCTTTGGGTTCCTCCGGTGGTGGAGCAGGTTTTCGTAGCGTCAGCCGGTTTGCTCCGAGGTCGATGACGGCGCCATACTCGCAGAGAAAGTCCATGCCGAGGATAACGTCCCTCGAACAGTCTTGCAGAACGACGAACTTGACAGGGCACGTCTCACCGTGGATCTCGACGCGAGCAGTGCATCTCCCAACCGGCGTGATGAGGTGCCCTCCGGCGGTTCGTATTTGAGGTCCATCCCACGGCGTCGTGACTTTTCGAAGGCGGCGGGAGAGCCTCCCACTCAAGACTGAGTAGTCTGCTCCGGTGTCCACGAGTGCTGATGCGTCGTGGCCGTCGATGACGACGTTTAGGTTATTGGACACCGTTGCAGGGGCGTCGTTTCGGTCTCTGGTAGCGTTCGAGTGGGGGCCCTCCGACGTTCGTGGAGGATCTTGGCGTCGGTCGTCTTCGGCAACTCCACCTCCAGGGGTTGCCGCGCCTAGTTTCCCCGGCGAGGAGCGAGGGGCGACAGGCTTTCACGTCGGGGTCGATGCATCGGCGAAGCTGGACGTCGCGGCGACGGCGACCGGAACTCTCGGCGGGACGCAGGCTCGGGGGACTGAGGTCGTCGCAGGTACTCGTCGATCTCAGTAGGGCGTTCACCATGACGGGGGCGCGGGTCGTTCGGGTGGAATCCGCGCAGCCCGAGTCGTCGGTATGGGCATCGGCGGTAGGTGTGGTCTGCTTCCCCGCAGTGGAAGCACAGAGGGCGTCGGTCGGGCGTTCGCCACACGTCGGTCTTCCGGGGTGCGCGGGGCTCCTGGGCGGCGTACTGGACCTGGTCGTCGCTGGCGGCGGTCGTGCTGCGGTGCAGGAGACTGACGTCGGGGCGGCGCGACATAGGCTGCGAGGAGGAGGCGGTGGCCGTCGGGTCACTGCGGCGTAGGTCAGGGTGGGCTCCTCGGGTGCTGCTACGCTGACAGGAGCCTCCGGTTGAATTGCCCGCTGAACTTCTTGGCGTACCACTTCGGCTATCGACAGCGAAGCCGGTCTGGTTGGCAGCAGGCAGCAGCTTCCCGAGCTCTTCCCGGACGATGTCGCGGACAATTGCACGAAGATTGTCAGCGCTGGTGCCGCCCTCGTCGAATCGGGAAGATGTCAGCGTCGAGGCAGCAGGCGTGCCGGCGAGTCGGTTGTAGTGGCTGGCTCGGATTGACAGGGCCCGCTCGATGTTAGTTGCCTCGGCAACGAATTCAGCGACAGTAGTTGGTGGGTTGCGAACAAGGCCACCGAAGATGTCACTCCTCACTCCTCTCATCAAGACGCGCAGCTTCTTCTCCTCGGTGGACTGAGGGTCGGCGCGGCTGCTCAGGCGGAGGACGTCTTCAACGAAGCTGGTGACCGTTTCGTTGGGCCCTTGAGTTCGTACTTGCAGGAGGTCTTCCGCTCGCTGTCGTCGTGTCTGGTTCGGTGAATGTCTCTTCAGGCCGGCGATACAGGTGTCCCACGACGTAAGCGACGCCTCGTGGTTCTCGAACCACTGCCTCGCGGTACCCTCCAAGGAGAAGTAGAGGTTTTGGAGGCGCTGCTCCGTGGTCCATCCATTGTGGCGTGCTACACGTTCGTAGTGCAGAAGCCAGTCCTCCACGTCTTCGTGGGTCTCGCCATGGAAGGTCGTCGGGGTTCGCTGGGCAACGGGCAGGTAGATGACGGCGGCAGCGGTCGGGGTCTGCGATTGCTGGTCGTTCATCGTCGGCCTCGTTGGCTGCTTGGTCCTGGGTGGCAGAAGTCCGAATTCCGGGTGTAGGCCTTGGGTGCGACGACTGAACCGGATCTCGGTAGTGCCTTCGTTGGTTCTTCGCGGGCTTGGCGTCGGACTTGCACTGCGGGCCCTCGGAGGGGTACGCGGCAGGGGCATGCGCTACCCCGCACCTCCACCAAAATGTCACGAATGACAAGGTGACGAGGCAAGGAATAACTGAGTAAACTGAAACGTTTAATGGGGCGAACTTGTGCCCAAAAATAAAAAGGAAAAGAAGATAACAGCAGAGCGTCGCGGGCGTCGAAGTCGGCGAAGCAGCAGGAGTCGAACGCTGAGGCGAAACTGACTCTGATGTGCAAGCGCCTTTCAGCACATGGTCATATGTGCGAGCACCTTTCATGGAACTTGGACGGTAATTTTTTTTAAATGCCCTCCATCACATTGCATTAGTCGCTGTAAGTCTCGCTGTAATACAGTACTTTTTTCCAGTGTACAACTGTTGATGTGTTATTCATACAGTTTGCATGTGTATTGTTATTTTTGTAATGTATGAATAACATTCATCACTCCTTCTCTTCAGAGTTGACGCTTGTTTTGCTTGTCATAGTTAAAAAAATAAATACTTTTGTGTGTTCAATCCCTGGTGTCGTCCCTTCAAGAGAGTTAGCACAAACGTGAAAATATCCTTCTCGGTGTGCGGTCAGTTTGAATTATATGTAGCGCTGGATGACTTTTCTTCTGCAGTACAATTAAGGTATGCTTATAAAACAATTATATTTTAAACAAAAACCATGCTAGTTACAATAACACTGACTCGTTAAACTAGAGGGCGCATGCTACTCCTCGATACAAATATATCGCCAGAATTCGCCTTGAATCCATTCATTCATCTGGCCAGCTGTTACTGCGTGTATCCATTCATTCAACACTTAACTAGGGACTATACTGGCCGCTGGGTGCGCTCGCTGACATTGAATTGGGCAGCTGGGGCCTATGGAAGTGTCCGCTCTTTACGTAGTACTATATTTCTCTATGCGGACACATCGTTAAGCCACCTGTAATCCACACAGAGTCTGGCGGTTCCGTCTTTTTTCGGAGCGAGAACCACGGGGAACGCCCAGGGGCTCTTCGACTCACGTACTGAACCGGTGTCGATCATCTCCTCGAGCGCCGCGTCTAGGAGTGCTGTTTTGTGGACGCTGATCGGTCGAGGGTTGCACCTCCTGGGCTGCGCGTCACCGGTTTCAATGCGGTGCAGCAGGATGTCAGTCTTTCCTGGTGTTTCCGTGAATATCGGTGAGAAAGACTGCAGGACGGCTTGGAGCTCCTGCTTCTGCTGGCTGGTTGCGGGGCACTTTCGCAACGATTCTCGAACGCCGTCAGGCAAGACGTCCGGCACATCAGTGACGTGGGCTGCCGTGGGCAGGTTACGGGTGCAGTCCTCTCGTCTGGTGAACGGAGTCAGCTTCGGTTGTTGTCCCAGCCGGTATCCGCCACCAGAAAAGTCGAGCGTCATGCTTTTGCCTGTAATGAAATCTCGGTCCAAGATCACAGGCACCACGAGTCCCGGCATATAAAGAAATCGCTCGACGCCGCTTCTTTCCATTAAACCGAATCTGCCCAGCTTCACGGCTCCTCCAGCTGTTATCGCTGTACCAGAAGCTAGCTGCAAACGGGTTTCGCACTCCCGGAGGCTTATCATTTTTGTTTTGCAGAGTTCGAAAACGAAATCCCCTATAAGCGAGATAGCGGCCCCGGAATCCAAAAAGTGCGGCAATGGGAAAATCGGGCGGTGAAATTGTCATGCGAGGTTCAATGATGTTAGGCTCGGGCTGGATTCGACACTACCGATGGAATCTGTGCCGCGGCTTCACTGCTCCCAGGGACTGCAATGGCCGTCGGCGAGTGGCTGACTGGTTTCAGCGTCGCTGGCCCTAGTAGTTCCCCTGGTTGTTCTAATTCCGGCCCTTTGCCGCCGCCGTCTCGTGCCACCTCTCGTTTGTAGTGTCCAGAAGACTTGGACACTAGTTTCGGTGATGGCCGGGCCGCTCGCAGTGGTAGCAGCTGTCCGACGACAGTTGCCTGCTTAGGCCACCCGCACCGAGGTGCCCGTCAGACCGCCTCCAGTGATCGGGTAAGGAACCACTATGGGAGGGCCTCCACCAGGCTTGCGACTGGCTGTGTTGTGGAGGGCTTGTTCCGTTGCGGCGGGGGTCAATGCTGCTGGGCTGCGGGTTTGCGACCGCACCGTGCCAGCTTTCGGCAGCAGCTGCAGGAGCAGACTGATGAAGATGGTTCACTTTGGTGGTGATCTTCGTTGGGCCCCAGCTTACGATAGGGCACGGCACACGACCTCCCACCTGTCGTGGCGACCCCCGCCCGAAACCCTCACGGGCCCCGCTGTGACCTCCGGGGACCTCTCGGGGAGAGTTAGGCGAACATCCGCTTATCCCGCACGGGAGCTCACCATGCATGCCACGCCAACTCTCCTGGTTGACGTGGTGGGGAAGGAGGTCTCGTTCGGACAGTCCACTTGCGTGGAGGCCTCGGGGCCCCGCCATGCGCATGCCGGTTCGAGCGCGTACTTGGCTGGTGGCGGCGGCACGTAGTTCCGCTCGGCATGAAAAGCTTCCTCGATGAGGCGGGCGCCCCGGGCTAGCTCTTCAAGGGTCTCAAAGGTGCGGTTGATCAGGTAGGCGTGGTATCCTGGGTGACACTGTCTTCTGACCCGAGCTACTCTGTCCGACTCCGGTGACTTCGGGTCCGCCCTCTTGAAGAGCTCTTGCATGACCCGAACGTACCGGACCAGACTTTCATCCGGGTGCTGCGTCCTTGCCTCGAGCTCTCGGAGAATCTGCGTTGCGCAGCCTGCGGGCAGGAACTCTTCGCGAAGCCTTGTCTGGAAGTCCGCGAGGTTGGTGAAGGGGGCCTGGGACCCCAACCAGCACCTGGCGCTGGCTTGCAACGCCAGCGAGACAATCCGCTCCACGATGAAGGCTTCCGAGGCACCGGAGCAAGGTCTGCAGCTCGCCCAGGAAGTCTGCCACGGACTTGACGTCGTCGTACCCCATGTAGACTGGAACCGTCAAGTGTGGTCGGGGCTGTCGCGGTGGGGTTTCCTGCTGGCCAGGCGTGTGGGCCAGGCGCTGCATCACGGATTCGGCACATCTCCGTGACCTTCGTGAGCAGGTTCATTTGTGCCGCTGCGGCCATCGCGGCTTCCTGCTCCCGTATGAGCATTCCTGCAAGCACAAAAAAAGAAAACGCCCCGCAAAAACCAACGCAAGCGTGCAAGAACGATTGCCGCGGTCACAAAACAAACCGTCAGAAACACAGAAACACAAACCGTCAGAAACACGAAATACAACAAACGTGGACGTGACGGAAGCACGAAACAACGATAGGAAAGGGAATATGGAAAAGGCTTACCGAACGAAGAAACCAAGCGCCGTGAAATTCCTTCGAGTGGGTAGCATACCACGGTTGGGCGCCATTGTGGTCGGTTTGCCTTGCTGCATACCCGACCCGGAGGAATAACACGGAGCCAACGGTTTCAACAACAAGAAACACCATTTAATGGGACATGGACAGGACGATTAACATGGTTACCAACGGCGGCTGAGTCTAGTCAGCGACTCTCCGTGCGCCGCCTCTGATCTCCCTTATAAAGGCGGCGCACTCGATGTGCGCGTGGCCAGCGTGACGTCGCCGCCACGCGGGAAAAGTTCAGCACCTTTGCCTCGCAGTCGGGCAACTGGGCTGTGGAGCCGCCAGGGTGCCCACAACCGTTGTCCACGCAGTTTTTCGTGCAATTACGTTGCTGTGGCGTATGATGTCACTAGAGACCCGTGCATCCGCGTAGCTAGGAGCGTATCCTCACCGGAGACTCGCCCAAGAATGAGGGACTGAACGAGTACCGAAATGTCGGGGTTCTAATCATTAAATTTTTGGGCAGAGTCCGTAATTTTCGTCTTTTGTCGCTTCTAAGCTGCAGGCAAAAAAAATAAAGCCAATCCTACACTTGCAAGCACTCACATAACATGCATGGTATCAACAGGGTACGCTAACTCGCTTTCATTCCAGTGTCTATGTTACACACGCAGGAGAGTCTAAAGTTTGGCTTGCCCACCTTGATGAGCCTTTGTTTCATCAGTTTATTCTTGCTCAAATAACGTTAAAAAAATACTCTGTGCTCCCCATGAGGTGATGCCCTGGGGCACGATACAGTATACCACCATCTCGGCGCTTCGATACATTATCGTTAAAAGCAGTGGCGTCACTAAAAAGGGGAAAGGGGGGGGGTCACGGTGGACCACTGTTCCGGGTAACGCTAACCCTAGTGACGCCGCTGTTTCCAGCTATGATTCGGTGTCCACACTCTTGAAACACGTTTTGCCGCGTCACCAAACAAGCCTTTGACACGAATTGGTGAGCCTAGCGATCTACTCGATCAGCTGTATGCCGACTACGTCACGAATAATGATGATGATAGCTAAAAACCGCCCCCGGATTTCACTCAGTTTGCGAACTACTTTCCCACTACACAGGAACAGAGAGACCTTCCAGTTCCAAAGCATGGAAGCTAACGGCGCAGCGACCTTCCCAAAATAAGAACTGTATAGGCGCGATATTGTTTGGAAGGAACATTTTTGTTCCTTTTTTGTTGTCTACAGAACAGTTTTGCATCTAAGCTCTGTCGTATCGATAGCAGTAGCACAATGTTTTATTCTTGTTAATGTGGACAACAGAATGATTTGACGAAACACGAATCTAAGGAATGGGCGAAGACACCGCTGACTAGCATTTGCCTTCGTCTTCGTTCATCCCTTACCTTCGGGCTGTGTCAGAATTGTTAACGTGCCTAGATTAACAGGAACGAACCAACTATATAGTCACAGATAACTTAATGATCGCATAAAAATACCAAATAACATTTCAAAACAAGAAGCGTAAACGTAATGCTTAAAGGAATGCTGAACCGAACCCTGCTTAATGGAATGCTGAACCGATATTTGGATTTCGCAAAATAAGGCCGCAGAAGCGTTGAACGGGACGCTTCGAACTCCAAGACACCAACTATACATTGATGTCTCAAACTGATTGCCGTCTTTTTGGAAAAGAAGGGCGCGATCAAGCGAGTACTACGACGTCACGATTTTCCCGGAACAGTTGAGAATGAGGAGAAGTGGCCTTGCTTCTCTCCTCCTCGCTTTCGTTCACCTGCTCAAGGGTATGAAGCGAGGAGGAGAGGGAGTGAGAGTCGTAACGTGACATGTCTCTGTCGGCCGTGTTCAATCGTGCACTTAAAAAAAAAATAGGCCAGCCATTAGAGCTATCGCTCTATGAGTATTGTTTTCGGGGTTTGCAGTGTCCCCCCTATGGCCTATTTTGTGAGCTACAAATTTTGGTTCAGTGCACTGACAACCCCAAACTAAATTTTAATTTATTTTTCAAGGCAATTTAATATGGTGTCTGAAGACTACCCAATATATTTTGATACAGCGTCACGTATATTAAAAAAAAGAAAAAAACAGTTACTCGTCCGAAACTGGTCGGACCGGAGAGAAAGAAGAAATATAAAGGAGAGAGTTTCCGAAAGTCACGTAACAAACTCGCACTAAGCACAACAAAAAGAAAAAAAAACCGCAAAAGTCAGGCATTTTGTGTTGACGTTTGCGCGTTTTTCAAGCTCCTACCAATTCGAGTTCGTAAGACGAGCGATGTCTTCAGCCAGGAGAAGGGGCGACGACTCGGCGACGTCTTCGTGCGAATCAGCTTGGTGGTCGGGCGTGTCGTACGGAATACATCCTAATAGTTTTGATCGGTGAACAACTTCTCTTTCGAAGCTAGGCAGCTTCACCAGTACCGCAAATAACAGTTCTGAAGTAGAGGTCCCACGCCTGTCCTCCGCCCCCATGGCATAGTCCGCTTCGTTCAGCGTCCAGCCCGTGAACTCCGCGATCCCTGCGATACGACCATAATACGACGCCATGTTGAGAATTTCGTAGATGATGCACGGACTGCTTGCGGTTATCTGTGCAACCTTTTTTTTTATCAACGTATTTGCAGCTTTTTAGGATCCACAAAAAATGGGTACCATACTTTTTCTTCTTTTAATATTGAGTGTGTGCCTTCGATGGTCCACGAGTTTGATTATATTTGGTGTGCGTGTCTAAACCACAAAGAAACGGCACGTGACCACGGAGAAGAGAGTGAGCGCGACTCAAGCCGGCCCGTTCTGGATCGGCGGTTTTCGGGCTGAAAGAAAACAAATTTCGAGCCGCAAGTTGTGTTCTGGGTAGTTGGGCTCTCATATGTCGTGTACAAATAAAAACCTTGGCGAGCATAAATACCCAGTCGGTGTGCCTTCAAAGCTGAACTCTTTGATTTCACTCCATTGCGGGTGGCGCTGCTGTCGCCACTGCGCATGCGCGAATGCTTCACCTCACGCACGTCTGGTCAAATGTGGGCTTGTTTATGAACAGTGTGTTGGTGTATACAGCTCAACTAAAGCCCCTAACAATGTTCCACTTGCAAGCACACTGGGAATTCAAAAAGCACGCAGGCATCTACCCACGTGACGTCACGAGAGGCTCACGCAACTACGAATATCACACAGAGAGAGAAGGAAAGAGAGAGTGTGTGTGTGCGTATACTCAGCGCTGTTGCTTTTTGGTCATTGCAGGACAGTTCGACAATGCAGAGCCTGCAGAGATTATAGCGAACCTGCATCCCCAGCTGCCGCACTCTTTTCGCTACATGGACGAAGCCACAAATATTGCCGTTGAGGGAATACGAACATACGGCGTGGACACTCTTCTCCACGTGGAGCTGGTGCACAACAGCGCCGCCAACAGCAGCTACAACTTCGATCTTCCGATTCCAGCGCACTCGTTCGTTGACGTGGCGGTAATCACCCTTTTCGTTTTCCTGCGTTTCAGCGCCTGCAGTTTTTACACCATTGTCTCTAATATCCACAGCAGTGTTCACACAAACAACGCCGCGTTAACATCTTTTTTTTCTGCGTGGAATTACGTTTTGGTTTTTATCACCAAGCATACGGCGTATGAGTGACGCCGCCATAACTTTAGTCCACACGAGGCGAGCGGCAGCGGAGGAGACGGCTTGTGCCGTCTCCTGCTCCGAGAGCGCAGAGCTATTCAGCGAGGTTGTCGCACGTGCAGAGGCTTGTAGAAAGATAGCAAGTTGTGCGAATACCTGCTCGATAAAAGGTAACTTTTCTATAAATCTTGTCGTTCCAACATAAATATAAATGCGTCAAAAACCTGGTATCATCGACAAAACTTTTATTATACTCCCGGCCTTTCCAATGTCTATACAGATCCACACCCCAGATCCACACCCCAGCACAGGCATGCTTGTGACTTGCGAAAGCGGGCAATGCACGCGCCAAACGCACGAGCACTTAAAGGAGCTGTGCAACGATTTTAACGTTGAAAGAATTGGCGTTTTCTACTTTTGACATTGTTCACCTTGTCACAAAGGACAGAAAACACACCTTATCCCTTCGAAATGTTCCGATTCCGCCGCGTAATCGCGAGGCAAAAATTAGAATATTCCTCGACCTGCAGCCGCTAGCGGCGGCCATGAGAAACACGCGGCATGACGTCAATGGAAAATCTTGTAGAAAGATAGCAAGTTGTGCGAATACCTGCTCGATAAAAGGTAACTTTTCTATAACTCTTGTCGTTCCAACATAAATATAAATGCGTCAAAAACCTGGTATCATCGACAAAACTTTTATTATACGGAGTTTCAGTGGCGCCATCTATTCTAGGTCCACAAAACCGGCAGCAGCGGAACAGCCACCAGAAGTCGGAGGGGAGGGGGACAGGGCCGGACGGGTATGGCCGGACCCGGATGAGACTTTCCTCCTTTCATCATATTGTTCGCGCTGCGCCCGCCAGCACGTGGTCACGCGGTCGCGAGCGGATGAGTTCTCGCCGCTCACTGATGGCTCTAAAGAGAGAGCTTCACCGGAACCCCGCGCCTTCCCCATTGACGTCACAGCGCACGTAACTCGGAAGTTGGTGAAGGAGTTGAGAGGCGCTGAAAACCCCAATCTTTGTCCATTTTTAAAATAAAAAGTAGGACATGCAGGCGAAAGCGGTTTTTTGTTCTTTACTTCAGAAATGTCGAGACACCAACTCCCACATTAGTTAAGCAAAGCACTGAAACTGTTGCACAGCTCCTTTAAATCGTTAGCGGCCAGAAGCTCGTTTCTGGAATGGTCTATACTCAACGCCATATTGGAGGGCGGTGTTTAGAGCGCATGCTCAGAACCAGCTCACAATAATAGGCTGCTAAGACCGGTAATCTTGATGGTCCGGAATGCACGTTGCAAATGATCTGTGGAAGCTCGCTGCCAGAACGCGCTCGGCAGTTGCGCACGCAGCTATGGCCGCCAATGAATACCCCCTACTAGAGTGCCTCAATGTCCTTCTGTTTAGGGTGATGCCATCGTTTGTAGTACCCGATGCCGACAGCACGCGCTCACAGGGAAAATACAAAGAAATCGCAGGAAACAAACTGTCGCTTTAGCACAGTCAGTGCCACGAGCGCGTGCAGGTACACGCTCTTTCACGCGCTTGAGAACAAAAACTACAAATAAGCGTTCGAAACAAAATGGCCAAATAAGGTTCTTGAAAGGTTGTAGATGGTGGTTCCTCCTCGATGGTGTGGAGGAGGATGGCTTGCGTTGGACGGTGGCGGTGGTGTAGCGGTTCGGGCCAGACAACTGTTTACGCAGGTGCTTTTACGCAACAGTTTAATAAAAGACGATTTAACAGACGGGATACAAGAATACAAACATTGACAACCCGAGCCCCGGACTTGGCCGCCGTTAGAGAGCGGCTCCTTTCTCTCCAGCGGTACCGAACCAAAGACCCCTCGCTTTGTCTCGCCTGTGCTCTTATTGACACCAGCCTGTCCCTCTTTCCCACTTTCCCGTGGGAGTCAACGTTCTCATCCGGCGCTCCGAGCCCAGGGCTAGACGGCGCCAGGCGGAGGAGGCGCAGACGAGTCTGGCCCTCAGACACCACAAATCACCCCTGGCACTCTGAGCACCGGCTGGAGGGACAGGTGCCGACAGACGAAGCACAGCGCCCGAGACACTTCTAGGAGAGCGATCGACACTTGTCAGTGGGAAGCGACAAACGACTCTCTAAGAAAACAACCCCAAGCGGTGGCACTGGTCGCCGACCAGAGAAAACACTTAACCGCGGAGCCTCCCCAGCTGCAGGCAGCCGAGCGGGGCGCGGGAGGTGCCCCGCTCGGACGTTCCCGAGTAACGGGACACCCGCACCGCAAAGGGGGCTTCCCGCCCCGCGCGCAAAGTTCTCCCGCCCGGAGGTCGTAAACATCCCCTAGTGAACCCTACACGTCTCCCCCAAAATCGTTCGCGCAGGGCCTCCAGACGAAGTAAGACAACAAATAAAAAGGTTCCGGAACCTTACAGGCCAGAAGTCATCACCCCAAGCAAAGCGCACATGAAGGCACCCTACCCCCTACAGAGTGCATATTCACTGGCTGACATGGCTCTCTGCGCGGCTGCTGAGCGCGTTCTGACGGCTATTGGCATGAGATTTTTATAGATCGTGATTTCAGGCCACGCTATTTGTAGCAGGATCTTGCGCGACCACTTCGATGCGTGCTCTGCAGCGCGGGCCCGTAGCGGGGAGGGACCTCTGAAAACGATCTAGTAAAACTCCCTAATGTGAGGCTCGTCCTTAGCATGCGTCCTAAACATCGCCCTCAAACATTGCTTCCAGTGAATAGTTCCCTCGATGCATCTGGGCAGCGGTAGGCGCAGCCGGACGAGATCGGTCTATTTGTTGGAGAATAAAAAGTGATGCTTGTATGTTTATACAGCCTTGATGCTAGTACGCCTCAACGGTCGACCTGTCCTCTTAGCTGTAGATGAGAAATTTAGCCAGTGCAGTACAACCGCTAACCTGGGTTTTTTAACGTGTATTACGCAGTAGTGATCACATGAACGCGTGCCGGTACGAAACTCATCCAGATCGGAACAGGCAGGGTAGGGGATCGAACTCGGGAGGTTCTGCAGCGCAAGCTTTCGCTCCACGCTCCGAGCTGAGGCGGGTTATCCCACTCGGGCACCGATCCCTCGTTCTATTTGTTAGTACCGCTGCTAACGATTTCCCTAGCATGGGCTACTTGAACTCAAGCGGGAAATATATAATCGAATAGACGACATTTTATATTTCTAAGGTTCGGTAATATTGCAGCTGATTCTTGTAGATGGAGTTCGCGCGCACTGTCCGAACCAGACTTGAGCCTATCTTAAATACTCTATTCGAGACACTGTATTTAAAAATACTTTGTGGTAGTATTTTGGCATCTTGCAAATACGTTTCGTCTAGAGTATTCGCTACTATATGTTCATTACCTTTCTCACTATCTTGTACTTAGTATCTCACATACATTTTTCAACTTTTTAATAATTTTATCGCCGTAACGATCTACGGAACGAGGGATCGTCAGACTCCCGAGCAAAGTTGAAATGATTGCAAACTTGGAGCCAAGTGACCGAACACAAGACAGGAAACAAGACACGAGCAAAGCGTCGTTTCCAACCCCCCCCCCCGGAAAAAAAAAAAAACCGAAATGGATAGTTTTAAGTACGCCCGCCTCTATGTGTCTTCTTGTCCGCTTTTTTTTTTTTTTTTCAAAGTTGTCTTTGAATGGCACATTATGCTTGAAGCCAGCAAGGTGCTGGTGACGTCATCCGCATTTTAAACCTTTTGTCTGAAGATAGAGTGGTTACGTCAGGGGAAGATTGTGACGTCAAAGCTCAGTATACACGGTCACAATAAACCATTTTTGGAAATCGCCGGTTCGGGGGTTCTGGTATGAGAATGCGCGAGCACGAAGTTCAAGCGAGAGCAGACACACCCTCGGTCAAGGCTTGCTGGTTTGATCGAGCTGCAGTGACCTAGATTCGCCCCGCCCCCCCCCCTCCAAAAAAAAAACCTTTTTGTGTGTCTGTTAGTGGCATTAACCTTTGCTCCAAACCTCGTTGAAAAGCGTTTCTTTCATCTCCTTCCGAATGCGCACGCATTGTTTCATCCCAAAGTCCTCGAAACCAGTTTTCCGCCAAGTGGAGTCATTTATGAAGTTGGTTAAGAGTTCAAGGCGAGGAAAGGAAGGCTGGAAAAAGAGGAAGCAGGCGGAATGATGGAGAGAGGGGGATGTTTCATACTCTCCAGCAATCCATCTGCTTCCTCCTCCCGAGCCTTTCTTTCCCTCGCCTTGAATGCTTAACCTGTCACCGACCATAGTTTATAAATGGTTCCACTGGCGAAAAGCTGGTTTAGAGGATTTTGAGGATGAAATGCAATTTCTTTGGAGTATCCAGTATGGCGACTCCAGCGAAATCGACGCGGCATAGCGGCAACGCCAAGAAGTACAAGAAAGGCGGTCGTTTCGACTCTTTCGTCTCGCTATCGCTGCCTAGTTCTCGTAGGCAACATAGAAACAAACGTCCCTTTCCAGTAATTATTTCTCATAAGCTTCCGCCGTGTCATTCCTACGCACTGACTAAAGAAGGCTTTTACCGTCGAAAAGTCGCTTTGATCTTACGCTGCAGTGCAAGATATTTATGGTTGGTCCACCTGCTGAACGACGAAAACGACCCTTTTTCGTCCGCCATTTTGCCTGACCATTTATGGTGGTCCGCCTGCTGAACGACGAAAACGACCTTTTTCGTCCGCCATTTTGCTTCACCAGCGCGCCCCCTATAGTTCGCTGGAGTCGCAAGTAGTGGATTCTGATTCGAAAATCTTGACCATCTTGATCTCGATCTGTCAAGAATGGTTTGAACTTTTCCAGAGGGGGTAGGGGAAGGGTTTAGAAGCGGCTCTGGGACTGCTTTCTGTGCTTCCCTAGCCTTCAAATTTTTTTTTTGCTTGTTGTTGCTGACAGTTTGAAGGTATAGGTGTTTTTTCTGCTGTCCTCGAGTTGAAGTTCCTCCTGAGCGTGGACGTGTGTCGTTCACACGCGAACTCATCAACAAGTCTGGCTGCCTGATCAACTTCTAGTTCGGCTGTTAGGGATATGCAGTGCCTGACTATGTGCCAACTCCCCCGAACTGCGTGAAAGGATACTACGAACTTATTACGGAATGCGTCATGAGCCGAGCCTGCCGCCAAATATAAAGCACACTAGTTGCAATGCCTACAATGCAATGAGTCCCCTTGTTCCCAAATTCTTCTGGCACGCATTGTGTTGAATATTCCGAATTATTTAAAAGTAAACTTTAAATGCAGCAGGTAGGACTCTTTTCAAAAATTTTAAAAGTCACAGCAGTCATCAGTAGTATAAAGCATGTGCCCTTTTTTTAGTTTTTTTTTCTTTTTATATTACCGGCTTGTAACCTACTTGCCAAGTATCTTCAAATGTAATTGAATTACATTTTCAAAGTATCCGTACACTACTCAAGATAGTTCGTAATAAAAGTAACTTGAATAATAATCTAAATACTGTTTCAAATTGGCTATTTACTACATTAAATACTTTTGTTGAGGATTTAACACAACATTGGGATTCCAAACTAAATGCTAAGCGTTGTTTAAGAAAAAAGAAAAAGTCTAATAGTTAATTTGGTTTAACAAAAACCGAGGGGGGGGGGGCGGCTTAATCCAATCACGCTCCGTGATTGGTTCTTTAGTGTTGCTTATCGTTTGATTACGCAAGCTGATTGGCTGCGAAGCGTTAATAAGATTCCGGACTCGATGGCCGCGCTCCGCTCTACGGCGGGAACAAATGACGTCAGATTTCGAGGCAGACCGTGATAAAATTTCCGCCACGGTGTGCGCACGTGCGCAACGAAGCATCCTTCTTTCCGATGTCGACGCAGATTGAGTTCCCGACATGGGCGACCTCGAGTACCACCGAAATTTCGACTCTGCGAACTCAAGCTATGACGCTTGGGTTAAATCTATATACCCGGCAATCAACGACGACCCATTTACCGGCGAAACCATCGTCAAGTTCTACGCGAGTTTTGTAAAGGTAAGGTTAGACAACTCTCTCCCAAATACCGTACATACAAGTAAAAAAAGGATTACCATTGCCTTGCTTAGACATTTAGTCAGATGCAGTGAATGGCAGCGTGAAGCACTAATACGCAGTTCCTATACCCTACTATACTCCGTCTCATCCTACGAACGACTAAAGCCCAATGCTACAGGCCGCCGGGTCCAGTCACGAGCCTGTTAGAAACCACGTGGTATATTTGCTTCGTCAAGACGCGCGTCGTGCGGAGACGCCTGCTTGCTGGGGTTTAGGGGCGAAGCTCCTTAAGAGGGCCCTGCAATGACTTTTTTACTAATTTTTAATTTGCACCAAACCTGAGCGCACTGAACGTAGTAACTTAATGACACTTTCTTTTCTCGAATTTCGCTTTATTTTAAAAGTTATAGGCAAATTAAAATTACAAAAACAAGCAAAAAATAACCTCCTTCATGACGTCCTTGGTTGCTTGAGTGGCCGTGAACTAGACGAGGGGTAGTGAGCTGAGCGAGCGCTCACGGCTGCCGTACTCCGTGTCGACGGCGCGAGAGGGCGCCACTAAAGCGTGTTCTGGATAGGCTGTATGTAGCGGGCAGCTAGAGCGGCTCTCATTGCATTTGCTGCGCGATTAAACACAAATTCGGCATGACACTTCATTGGCCACAAACGACAGCAAACACGGGGTAAAGATCAGTTCAGAATGGGAGCCACTTCGCGCTGCCATACCGCGAAACGGCCAAACCGCCAGACAAAGCTGCTCACCGAAGGCCTTGGGAACGCTCAGAGCCGGTCGGGTCCTTCGGTCCCTACGGCCGCAGCGCCGCCGCGTACATCCGGGACCTTTCCGTGTCGGCGCCTGATCCCACTACTCCTTTCTAGTATGCGCCGCCTTTTCCACCGCTTGGTGGCGGGTATGTCGACGGATCATTTTTTGTTTCCGTACTTTATAAACTGCATTTGTTTCTTTTCTGATCTAAAATACTGAACAAAAACTACTTTTATAAATAATTGAAACGGTTCGCGCCACTTATATTTTGTATTTCGACTAAAAAGAAGCTTTTAGCGGCTCTGACCAGTAGTAAGCCCAGGACCTAAGACGTCACATTACGCGCGCTTTCGGTACCGCGGGTCGCCCCCGTCGGTGGAGGAGGTTTCCGCGTCGTCCGGTTAAAATATGACGCACTGATATTTAGTTACTCTCTCCGTGCCCGCTGGCTTGCCCGAACCCCAAGAGACGTGGAAACCGCAAAAAAGGTAGACGCTTAATTATGATTGCAGGGTCCCTTTAAGGTGTATCCACACGACGGACCAAATTGCTGTTTTGGTCCTCGGGCCGCGCATCACGTGATCTTACGTCACCGGTCTTCGAGGTCCGCCGGCGGTCCGCGGCCCGCTCTTCTGAGTAATGCCAAGCGACTTTTCTCGCCCGGACGTTGGCGGCGGACCGCGGCGTTTTTAGTATAATTGAAGCGTTAAGTCTGGCAACAAGCTGACTTCTGTTGTGTGGATTAGAATCCAACTCAAAGTCGTTTTCTTTTGGCGCCAACTGTTGAAGACGAAGAAGACGAGCCTTTTGTTGTGCGACGAAAAGAGTTGACCATGCAGACCAAGATCTTTCCTGCACATCCAGGGCTTCATCCAGCATGCCCTTTCTGGTTCACTTAAGTCCTCCTCGTCCTCAATAGTCAACGCCAGGGCCACCACGGCCCAGGAGGATAGAAGGGTAGGAGAGTGCATGACGCCAGACGCGTAGCCTCCACAAGACATGCTCCCTTGACGCCTCGCCTCTTTCTCATTTTCCTCCTTACTCTCTTCACTTATCAGGTCAACGTGACCACAACACGTGACCGTAGCTAGCCTTCGTCTAGCCTTCGATCTGATAAAACCTACCGGACGGAGCTCGCGCAAGCCTGCAAGGAATCCTTCTACAATCAACCATCCATCTCACACGTGACATGTCACGCGCACCAATTGCCACAGAGATCTACGGTCATGTTGGCCACAACATCGTTTAAACTTTTTATGACTAGGCTTCATCAATATTGCAACGGCCCCCTCCTAGTACTTCTAACCTCCTTGACCGCGGCCAAACGTTTCTTTCGTTCAACCTCCATCTTGGCTCCTCACAAATAGCCTCAAAGCACCTCGCTGCATGGCTTTGGCGGAGCTGTTAGGTCGAGTGTTAGACCGGCCCGTTCGCTCTGTCGTCTGCTCTTTTGTTCCGCCGTGTGGATGCTCATTGCAGCCGGGCGGCTCGCGGGCCGCGCATCACGTGATCAATCGGTCCGCGGCCCGGTCCGTCGTGTGGATACACCTTTATTAAGCCTGGTTCAGACAGTTGCGGTTGACTGCGTTTGACTGCGTTGCGGCTGCGAGAAACCAGGACATCCCCGCTGCTTACATCACGTGCCAAGATGATTCCTTGAATTGGATTCCACGCTTCATACGAAGCACAGATGTGCCGGTGACTCGCTTTCGTCTCTCGACGCACCGCAGTCAAACGCACTCAAACGCAAGTGTCTGAACCGGCCTTTAGGGGCTAGCCGTGTCCGTAGGTGTCCGTAGCTCCGGCGTCCAGTGCTCGTGCTCCTGCTCGTGAGCTCACGTGCTCGTGCAGGTAGAAGAAAAAAGATAAAAAAATGATGAAAACAAAATCGGTTTGCGCAGTCGACAGGATTTGAATCTGTGCGGGGAGACCTCAATGGATTTCTAATCCATCGCCTTAACCACCCGGCCACGACTGCGGGACGAGTAGGGGGTTCTGAGATGTGGTAGTAACTGAAGAGCTGAGGATGTCATGGATGAAACGTTGCATGTAGCCGCTCAACGTCTATACAGGAGAGGACGCTGCGGTCAAATGCGTATATAATCGCGTTAAGCTTTGCATGCATTGGCTGAACGTTTATGGACGAGAGGGCGCTGCGGTCAAATGCTCAAATGCGTATATAACCACGTTCCATACCACACATTCTCTTTCTGACATGGATGAAAACGAACGAAAGGCTCCGCATGCTGCGGCTCAGCGTCTACGCAGACAAGCACCACCAGAGCTTCACCCCAATCAACATCATTCACCACGTGGAGATGTGGTCAATTTTTTTGCTATACTTACACCTGCGTTCCTAGTTCTATATCACAGCGCGAATGGTAACGACACTCAAAGCATCTCAACTGCTGACCCATCTGCGTATGCTTTGTCCGTACCGCCGTCAGCTTCGTACGCGCCTCAGTTGCCGCAAGGATTGAAATTTTATGGCCAAGGCTGGATGGATGGATGATTTTGGCTATGCCCTTTGTAACGGGGGGTAGCTTGCGCCACCTAGCCTAAGAAGATGCTTTCGTCCCCCACTCAAACGCCCATATTACTTCCCACTACACCCTGCACCTATCGGGCCGGGGAAAGGACCAGCGGGCTAACCTTGGGGGATCGGGCAAATACAAAATAAAAAAAAAAAGGAAAACGCACTTCCACCTTCTCCCTCCGGCGAGGGAGTCGCCAATTTTCCGCTGGTCAACATTGTTGGGGTTCTTTCCAAACCCAGACCCACTGAGAGACAGACTACTGAGAGACGTTGGGCCGGAGCCACGCGGGAGGGAGTCCCAATTTTCCTGTCCTCCCAGTCTCCAGTTGTGCTAGATGCTTTTACCAATTTCAGTTTTCCCTAGTCTCCTTCCACCAATGCTCTAACCTCCTTTTCGATACCTCAACCCTTTTATAATCCGCCCTTCCATCTTCCCCACCGAAACACCGAAACGTATGTTCTCCCCTCAGGAACGGCAGGTTTAAGCCTCGTGCACCTCAAAACCAGGTGTTCTATAGTTTCGCTTTCAGGCAACATTTCCTGGGCGCCGCCATCTTGACGTCACGTGACCCTGCCGCCATAGCCGACCTTCAGTTTCTCGCCGCTCCTCCGCGTTGTGTGCTGCACCGGCCGCCACCGGAGCTTTATTTTCGTGTTCTTTTACGTTGCGCGTTGAAATCGTGTGTTTTCTTTAGGTCTTTTCGATATTTCGGGCTTTCATTTAATCATTTGATATCTATATTTCCACATAGCTCTTTATGAAATGGAATCGGACAGCGAATGAATCGACGATACAAGATTCGGGCTTCAGAGACCATGTAAGTTCATCCCATTCTAACGTTTTTCTCGCTGATAAAGGGCAGTCAACACCATTGCGACATATGCAAATGTCAACTGACGCAATAAGGCTATCCAGTCGTGCTTCTCGCTGCATGTGTGCGCTCGTTTCCGTAAAGCCGACCCGCATGTAAGCGATTTAGCGTGCAACGAGACGAGCGACGGCGACAACGACGAGAGTCAGCGACGAGCGACAGAGATTTCTCACTGTCGCCCGTCGCGTCGCTCGGTTTTTGGGTTTCTGAAAACGTCGCTCACCGTCTTGGTCGCTTGCTCCCGTCGCTTCCATGCGGTTTGCCTCGTCGCGCGACTGACCGAGCGACAGCGAAGCGGGTCACCGTCGCTTGTCTCGTTGCTCGCCAAATCGCTTGCATGCGGTTTATACTTAATATCGAGGCGCCTATGGTTCAATGCTGTGTGCATGGAAATTAATTGAGTATAAACCGCATGTAAGCGATTTGGCGAGCGACGAGATAAGCGACGGCGTCCCGCTTCGCTGTCGCTCGGTCAGTCGTGCGACGAGGCAAACCGCATGGAAGCGACGGAGCAAGCGACCAAGACGGTGAGCGACGTTTTCTAGAAATCCCAAAACCGAGCGATGTGACGGGCGACACTGAGAAATCTCGGTCGCTCGTCGCTTGTCTCGTCGCCCCTCTAAACCGCTTACATGCGGGTCGGCTTTACGGAAACGAGCGCGAACATGCAGCGAGAAGCACGACTGCGATAGCCTTACTGCGTCAGTTGAAATTTACATATGTCGCAATAGTTTTGACTGCCCTTTATAAGCGACAAAAACGTAAGAATGAGATGAACTTACATGGTCGTTGAAGCCTCATAATCTTGTATCGTCGATCCATTCGCTGTCCGATTCCATTTCATAAATAAGAAAATACAAGAACTATGTCGAAATATAAATATCAAATGATTAAATGAAAGTCCTAAATATCGAAAAGACCTAAAGAAAATACACAAGATTTCAACGCGGAACGTAAAATAACACGAAAACGAAGCTCCGGTAGTGGCCTGTGCAGCACACAACGCGGAGCAACGCCGAGAAACTGAAGGTCGGCTATGGCGGCCCGGAAAGCGCGCGAAGGGCGCGCCGACTGGTGGCAGCTCGAGTAACTGACTCGCTGAAAGCATGGCCTCCGAGATCCCGAAGCGCGCGAAGGGCGGCAAGACGCTTCTCCGGCCGTCCCATTCGTCTCGCTCCCCAGCAAAAGTGTAATCGCACTAACTCCGTCGCTCCGCCGCGAGGCTGGCGTTGTCTGCCCAGTCATAACAGAGGCCAAGTCGTCAGCGTGGCAGGTAGAGATCTGCACTCGGTGCCAGGCCAGACCGCGGGCCACGGGCCGGCCCGGCCCTCGGGCCGGGCTTGGGCTTCATGTCTACATTCATGAAGGGCCCGGGCCGGGTACGGGCCCTGAATTCAAGTCACAAGAGGGGCCAAAATGACCCAGAAGCGGGCCATTACTTTTTTTTTTAGTGGCATGCTTTTTGGAAGTTTGTTCTGGGGTTTGGAGAGGAACCGCAGGGGGGGGGGGGAGGAGCAGATGCCGAAGCATGTGTGTGTGGGTATATGTTTTTGTATAGCTCGGTGTGTGCAGCGAATGCTCTTCCTAGCGGCGCGGCGCTCCTTTTCGTACCTAGCGGCGGCGCCGCCATAATACAATCGCTTCTCACCACAAACACGCACATACACGCGTACCCTCGCCGGCGTAAACCATCTGTACGCACGAGTGCTTGCATCCCAAATAGTTGTGCAGAGGTTCCACTGAGGGGTACTTTTCCCTGAACAATTTCTCGCAGACCATCTGTAAAAGATGACGACATTGCTATTTTTTTCTTTTTTTTGTTTACGGTTGTGCGCGCGGAAGTGGCTAGTTGGAACTTTGCCCGTCTTCTGTCCAAACCCGTCGCGAAGTTTCCCTTCCTTTCCAACTGTGACACGTGGTTTTGTTTACTTCGCTTGTCATTTTTTGTTTTTCCGTCCTTTCCCGCGTGTTTGGCTCGGCGTTGAGCTCCGGAGGCCATGCTGAGGGCATGGCCTCCGAGATTTCGAAGCGCGCGAACGCTTCTCCGGCCGTCCCATTCGTGCGGAGAGGGCGTAATCGAAAAAGAGAAGGACGCGGCGTGTCTCCGCGGGGAGGCGCTCCCAACCCAGTCATCGACAGCATGGCGCGAGGCTGAAGATTTCAAGAAAAAGTCTTGTTACGTCGAGTTACTGCAACTTATACTTACAAATTTTTGTGTATTGTAGTAGAACGGTGAACAGCTGCTCTGGGGACGTAGATAGAAAATTTGCGATGCTTATTTAAATATTTAATTTGAGATATTCATCTGGACATGTTGCGGCTAGCGCTACAAGCGCGCCTTTTGATATATTTCATTGCAATCTGTAGCACGTATAAAATGAAAAAAAAAGCTCCGTACATAAAAAAAATAGTATTTCCCTAAATAAAAATAATCATGCTGCAATATTTTTTTTTCTTACCTTCGCACGTTGTTTGGCGTAGCTTTTTGAGCCTCACGAGGTTTGATACTAAATATTGAAGTCCGTGTTGTCCTTCTTTTAATAATTTTAATATTTATTACGCAATTTTTGCGGGTCCTATTGCGGTGTTTGCTTCTACTAGAAGTACCTTTAAGCCGGGGTCACACTGCTTATACATTATACACAAGACAGTCTGCAGATATCAGTCACCACGATATCCGTGGTTCAAATGCCGCGTGCCAAGTGTCTCCTTGAACTCGTTGCCTTGCCGCATTCGAAGCTCAGATCTCGTGGTGACTCGAGTTCGAATCTGTTTGCAGACTGTCTTTTGTATGATGTACAAGCAGCGTGACCCCGGCTTTGGGGAAAAACTTATGGCGGTGAGGTACAACCACCTCGCAATGATTTCGCCATTTTTTTTTATAAACTTCGTGATAATTGCAGGTAATGTGCTGATTGAAAAGGTTGGGCATTATCTTGTAAACGTCTAGTTTTTGGCACATGTAGCACAGACCACCGTATACCGTAATGCACTTTGTGATGTAACTTAATTGATATGCAAACAAACAATGGGATCTCAAGAAAAAGAACTCTGGTTTATCCGCTATCCATTTCCGACAGCCGGCCCGGCCCGACCCGAAGCTAATTTTCACGGGCCAGCTGCGCTTTATTTTAGCCCAGTATGAATAGCTCACAAATTGCGCGGCATGGCAGCTCGCTTGCAACTGCTACACATAAGTTGATTACGATACCCAATAGTAAATACTGTAAGCATTTTTTTTTGCTGCTATTATTAGTTCGACCAATCTGCAGGCCTAGGCAGCTTGTTAAGAAAAATCACCCGATCTTCCTTTTTTTCTGCGACCAAACACGCGCGGAAAGGACGGAAAAACAAAAATGACAAGCAGAAGTAAACAAAACCACGTGTCACAGTTGGAAAGGAAGGGAAACTTCGCGACGGGTTTGGACAAAAGACGGGCAAAGTTCTAACTAGCCACTTTCGCTGCGCACAACCGTAAAAAAAAAAAAAAATAGCAATGTCGTCGTCTTTTGCGGTGGTCTGCGAGATATTGTTCAGGAAAAGTACCCCTTAGGGGAACCTCTTCACCCCTATTGGGGATGCAAGCACTCGTGCGTACAGATGGTTTACGCCGGCGAGGGTACCCATTGTATAGGCGCGTGTATGTGCGTGTTTGTGGTGAGAAGCGATTGTATGATGGCGGCGGCGCTGCCGGGGACGAAAAGGAACGCCGCGCCGCTAGTTTTCTGGAAGAGCATTCGCTGCACACACCGAACCATACAAAAACATATACCCACACACACATGCTTCAGCATCTGTTTATCCCCCACTGTGGTTCCTCTCCCAACCCCCGAAAACAATTCCAAAAAACAAGCCGCTAAAAAAAAAAAAAAGTAATGGCCGGTTTGGCCTGCTTTGGCCCCCTTGTAGACTTGAATGCAAGGCCCGTACCCGGCCCTTCATGAATGATGACTAGGGTTCGGAGTTTTCGGTTTAAACCGATAAAAACCGATAAAAGTACGCCGAATCCATTTTCGGAAATTCGGTTTTAACCGAAAAAGGTCAGTTTGTAGGTTCGGCGTTTTCGGTTTAAACCGATAAAAACCGATAAAAAGTACGTCGAATCCATTTTCTAAAATTCGGTGTTAACCGAAAAAGGCCACTTTGACCTTCCAGTCGTACCGCAGAGCCGTGGCGAAAAAGTGGAACGACAGTGTCTATCGAAACGTGTCCGAATGTATGGGATACACGGATGCCATCACGACGTTTTGGTTTAATGTGCGCATCATCGATCGGAACGTGAAGTCCGAAATGCCCCATGACTTCGCCATGTACGAGCCTGTTTTCAAACTCGTTGTAAGGGAGACTGACTTGATGCAAGCTCTGCAGCCAGAGTTTAGTGAGTACACGAAATATGTTGTGCTTCAAAACGTCGCACCGTGTCTCTTTTGGCGGTCAGATTTGGTTGATTGGCCGATTTTGGCTCAGGCAGCGCTTCACCTCCTCAGCCTGCCAGTGTCCAGTGTTATTCTCGAAGCTCAGGGTCATATTAACAGGAAAGAAAGAGTGCGGATCAACGAGAACCTGGGAAAGTACATGTGTGTTTACTATAATAAGATCACGTAATCCTGATGTACAGAAGGTGAAGTTCCATGTGTTTTGGGCATAGGCTTCATATCTGACTTGTCTGTACTTCTGTGTTTTTTTCTTGTTTCTTTTACAGTTGCACACATTTGCCAAAAGTGTCCATTTCTTTTTCAATGTATCTGTGCCGTTATTCTTTGAGTGATCACAAATATCAGAGCTACAAGGATCATCTGATCCGGTGTCCGTTGGTGTTTATTTCATATTCACCGAAAAAGACGGTAAACACTTTGTGGGTGAAATATACACCGAAAAAAGCCGAAAAGTGAATTTAAAATAAACACCGAAAAAAGTACGCCGAATTTTGAAAAAATAGAAACCGAAAACGCGGAACCCTTATTGATGACGTGAAGCCCGACCCGCCCGGGTGCGGGCCGGCCCGTGGCCCGCGGTCTGGCCCGTACCAGTACAGATCTCTACTGCGACGCTGACGGCTCGCCCCTCTGTTATGACTGGGCAGACAGCGCCGCCTCGCGGCGAGCGACGGAATTAGCGCAATTACACTCTTCTGCTGGGGAGCGAGACGAATGAGACGGCCGGAGAAGCCTTCACGCGCGCGCTTCGGGATCTCGGAGGCCATGCTGAAAGCGTCTATACACGTTTGCAAGAAGGGCTCCCGTGCGCCGCCATTTTGGGCGATGCTGGCGCCGCCTAACGTTTCCGCCATGCTGGGGTGCGCCAGGGGCACGTCACTGGGGTGCGCAATGACAAGATGGCGGCGTCTGCTGTGTCGCCGACGGCCTGGATTAGCGACACACTTACTGTTTCGGAACGCAGGGGAGGTATCCACTCTGATTCGTAGCGTCAAATATTGTAGGACGGGTCATGTTTAAGGGTTGCAGAACTCTGACTTTTGAACGATCGCAGCCTCTGTTCCAGCACGTCGTGGAAGCAAGAGCTGCCGCGAGCGCAGCCATCGTTGATGCAATGGCCATGCGGCTTCTGGCGCTTTCTGATGAAAGCTTTGAGACTCTATGCTTCGTTTCACCTTATGTGCGAGCGAAGGCAAAACTGGAAGCGCGAGCACGAAAGCTCCGTACGTTCCGGCTTCGCTCGAGCGCGCGAGCTGGGGAGAAACGCAAAAAAATGCTGGTCTCGCGCTTATAGCTTTGGCTTCGCTCGCAGATAAAGTGAAACGAAGTATAGATATTTTTCTAATTTTTCGATTTGTTGCTGGTTTACGTATTTTATTTAACTGTTTGTGCTTTTTTGCAGTCGAAGAGAACACCTGCATGTTTTATAAATATATATATTTTTAATTTAATCTTGCGCTCAGTTGTGTATGCTTCGGCAAGGGACGCTTGGCAACATTGTTCGATAAGCAGCGAACGTCCTGTCTGGAGAGTAGGCCCGCCTGACTGCGGTGCGCGGTTCGAGGTTAAGACGGGATCCCACTCTGCAAAGGTGTATAGCTTCGCTTTCCATTCCACATATGCAACAAGCTGCATCTATATCTTTGAATTTCGCCCTATAAGTCTTCGTTCTCAGTGCCCCAGTTTTGGCATCAAACAGTAAAGAGCTCCCCGAGAATTATCAAAGAAAGTTTCTTTCCTTATTTCCTGTTTTTGTAACAGGCTATACCTAGTTAAAGCTAATTTCTCCTGCGTACTTCCTTCCCCCATCTCTGCCTCCACATCCTTAACTCTATTTTCTAATGACTGCGTATCAATGCCTGCCTATAAACATTTGTTTCTGAGCTTTCGAGTCCGTTTCGTCCAATTTGTGTTCAAGCTTTTCATGTATAGGAACTTATATACTTTAGCTGCCTACCTCATCTGCTCCATATCAGTTAGCCTTTGGTGAAATCTTACTTGTTGCCTCTTTGCTCTCAAATTGTGCCCAACCCATGTCCACTGTACACCTTCATTTGGTGTGCTACCATGTGCCCCTAAAGCTAACCTGCCTACACTCCTTTGCCTTACCTCTAAGCTTGACTGTACCTCAGATTTCATACACCAGACTGCATTACCGAAAGTCAACCCTGGTACCATTACTCCTTTCCATACCCCCCTCACAACTTCGTATTTATTAAAGTTCCACAGCGCATTGATACATGCCTGTCCTGCAATAAAATACTTCCTGATAATGAAGCATATCTAACGTGTTCAGAGTGTAATTATGGCTACCATGTAGGTACATGCTCGGGTGTCACTAAAACGAGCTACAAAAAAAAAAAAAGGAAGAGGCGTTAAAGAAAAAGTGGGTATGCCCAACGTGCCAAACATCGAAGACACGTGGAGGAGAGGGTGCTGCAAGCCAGAAACCCGAGTTGGAAGCTACATTTGCTAATGTACTCGCAGAAATAAACAAAAAATTATCGGAAATTCCGGAAATAAGAAACAAAGTAGACTCCTTGATGTCAATCAAGGAGACTGTGGACAGTATGGAAATATCTGTCCAGCACATGTCGAAGCAATATGACGAAGTATTAGCCGAGATGAAGCGACAAGCGACTGAGATTGTGGACCTAAAGAAAAGAATAGCGAAGGCCGAGACAAATCAGGAAGTACAAAAACTAAGGCAGCAGATCAATAATCTGGAACAGTATAGCAGGAGACAAAACATTGAAATACACGGCTTACCGCTTAGTAATAATGAAAATCTACCCATTAAGGTAAATGAACTCGCAAAACAGCTACAGCTTGCTGATTTGTGTCAAAATGAGATAGAAGGCCTTCACCGATTGCCCGCTAAGACAGGAAAAATCCCAGCTGTGCTTGTTCGATTCGTGTCGCGTATTACGCGGGATCAGTGGATGGAAAAAGGAGTCACCTAAACAGAAACGAAACCACTGTGCACCTGCTTGACAACTTGACACCGGAAACTAAGAAACTTCTTTGGATGATGAGGACGGAAGCTCAAGAGAAAAACTATCAGTACGCTTGGCAGAAGAACGGCAAGTTGTTTGTACGCAAAGCGCATGGGGAACGAGCAATCGGGATCCAATGCGAAGATGACTTCGAAAAAATTATCTAAAAAAGTACTGACAGTACGCTCTTGATTACCTGCATCTATTCACGATGCCGAAACAGCATGAAACTGGTTATTATGATACATTTTCCTTTAACTCACTTGTGCATGACTCTACTTTTGTTCAAAATGGCTGTATGTCGGTCTTTCATGTAAACGCTAGAAGTCTGAGAAACAAATGGCTTGAAACTGAGACGTGTTTGGGTTCACTGGATCACAAATTTGATATATTGGCATTTACAGAAACGTGGTTCCTGAGTGATCGTGATGTAGTCCATTTTGCTGGATATAAATCTGAAGGTGTATATAGAACAAACCGCAGGGGAGGGGAGTTTCTCTTTATCTTAAGGATAATCTTCAGTATATGATCCTCTCTGAATTTTCATACGTTAGTGATCATTATGAATCGATCGTCGTGAAGTGCCTTGATACGCTAATCGCTTCAATTTATCGCCCTCCGTCGGGTGAAATAAAAAACTTTTTTGAATATTTTTGCGAGGTTTTTGATTACGCGCCATCTTTGAATTTGCCAGTCATTATACTCGGTGATTTAAACATTGATATGCTATCATCAAGCCCTACATGCCGACATTTCTGCGATATCATTGAATCTTTTGGCTGCGCAAATATGATTCATTCACCAACCAGAATAACTCTAGAAAGTGAAACTCTGATCGACGTATATGTATTACCAGCTATGACCCGACTGATATTTTGTCCGGTATTTTGACTTTTGATCTAAGTGATCACCTTCCAATATTTAGTTCTTTTCAGCGAGCTAAAAAGGAAAAGAGGCGCACTTCGGATACCCCCATTTTCCAGCGGAGATTTTGTATAGATAGCCTAGCTGCTTTCCGTTCTCTAGTTGAAAGAATAAGTTGGGATGATGTTTATAGTGAAGGAAACCCGAATTTATCCTATGACGTATTTCTACGTAAAATAAAGAATAACTATGACAGTGCATTCCATCTACGTCTTGTAAGAAGGTACAAAATGTATAGAAAACCATGGATCAGCCGTGAGTTTTATAAACGAATTACAGAACGAAATAAATTATTTGACAAGTTTATTCGATCAAAAGAACAGACAATATTAACTGAATATAAACGAAAAAAGAAATAAATTAAAGAAGGCACGGTTTGAATACTATAAGAACAAGTTCATTGCCGCATCGGACGACCCTAAGAAAATTTGGAAGGAAATGGGAAGGCTTATTTGTAAATCGAACAGCAAGATCCCCAATACTCTTAATTTTGAAGGTCATCAGTATAGCAATGCCTCATTAGCGGAAAAATTCAACTCTCATTTTTGGGCTCCGGCGCTGCGTTAGGAGCAGCGGATTAGATGCATGACTTGGGCAGATATGTTTTTCCTAGAGTCTCAAGTTCGATATTTTTGATCCCATGCAGCGAAAGTGAAATATTTGTCTTTTTGAGATCCTTACGGAATAATACTGCGGCAGGAGACGATGACATCAAAGCTGAACCAATCAAAGCTGTCGCAGATTTATTGTGTTCCCCTTTGCGACATATCTGCAATAATGCTTTGGCTGCAGGAACTTTTCCAGATGGCATGAAGATCGCCAGAGTAGCTATTTTACACAAGGAGGCGTCCTTGATGACATTAACAATTATAGGCCCATATCTGTCCTTCCACTGTTTTCAAAGGTACTTGAACATGTGATAAAAACTCGAATGAGTAAATTTCTTGATGAACAACGTGTATTTGTAAAAGAACAATACGGCTTTCAGAGGGACAAATCTACGGAAATGGCGCTAGTAAATATTAAAGAACGGTTGTTAAATAATTTCGAAATGAAAAAATTCACCGTTGGAGTATTTCTTGACTTTAAAAAGGCATTCGATTCAATAAAACACGATATCCTATTTCGCAAACTTCCTTTTTATGGAATCCGAGGTGTGGCGCTAGAACTGATCCGTAGCTATCTATCGAATAGAATGCAGTATACGTGTCTAAATGGCTACCGATCAATGCCTGAACTAATCACGTATGGGGTTCCGCAGGGGTCAATTCTGGGACCATTGTTCTTTATTATCTATATAAATGACATTGTAAACATCCCACAAACTCCGGATATAATTTTATATGCGGACGATACGAGCTTGTTCTTTTCTGGTAATCATTTGCGGGACCTTGAAACTGCGACTAACATGTGGCTAAGGGAGCTGTGTTCCTGGCTGGGATCAAATCATCTACAGTTAAACGTGAACAAAACCAAATATGTAATTTTCAAGCCACGAAATAAACTTGATGACTGTAATATTATCTTAAAGTTCCAAAACAGTGTAATTGAACGAGTCTCCGCTTATAAATTTTTAGGTGTTCTTTTTGAAGAAAACTTATCATGGACCCCCCATATAAATAAGATTCATAAGAACATCTCTCGATCCATTGGAATTTTATACAGAGTTACATCTTTGATTCCAAATTGGTTAAAACTGCAATTGTATTATTCTTTAGTGCATTCTCATGTTAATTTCTGTTTATTAGTCTGGGGTTCGACAACTAGGACAAATCTCGAAAGGCTTTTTATCATGCAAAAAAAGGCAATTCGCTGCATAGATTAATCTAAATTTCATGGACCATACTGCCCCGTACTTTTTAAAGCACAATTTGCTTAACGTTAACCAAATGTTTCATCTAAAACTTTCAATTTACATACGGAACAACATAATTAACGACAAAACGACTTTTTTTGAGACATTCCTTTGGAATAATACTCAATATGATTTAAGGCATGAATCCTACAGGATACCTCGGTTAAGAACAACCTATGGAAACCAGAAATTAGAATACATGATACCTCAATTCCTAAACAAACATCCAGATGTTATGGGAATAATACTAAATAGTGCTTCACGTTGCAGCTTCAAAAACGATTTAAAAAGGTATCTTCTGTCATGTTGTTCAGAATAAATTTGAGCGTCAAATTGTCTTTACATGCACTGTGTATAGTATTGTGATCAGGTCTATTTTAGCTTCTGTATAAAATATGAAGTGTAATTTTCATCCTTGTGGAGGTAATGGTACCAATGATATTGCACTGCTGTTTCTTGCCGATGTTTTGTTTTTTGCCGATGTTTTGTACTTGTCTTTTTTCCATTGACTGCTGATGCAGTGTACTGAGGGGACTGGGCCTCGTCAGGCAGAGCTTATCTGCCTTTTGTCCTTTCTCCTTGTGACCTTGTGTCCGAAATAAAGAAACAAACAAACAAAACAAACAAATAATAGCCGAATTTCTTTTCCCCTCTTTATTACAATATCTTCATGTTCATTCAGATATATTCTTCCCTGATTTAACCATGCACCCCCTATATTTGTACTTTTTCTACTTGTTCTATCACAGTGTCTTGTATCTCTGGAGGTTCCCCCTTCTCGTCGTTATAAAGTACAGGGTGAGACAAGGAGACGGAAGGCTCTTTAAATCGACCGGAAAATTCGGTTTCTTAACCTATTGCGCTACGACTTTGTGCAGCGTTGCCTACAGATGGTGCATTTTTTTTGTAAAATTTGCAAAGAGCGAACTTACCTGAGGAAAAAGTAAAGAAAGAAAAAGGCTTAGCTCCTATGGAAACGCAGCGACGCCACCGGTCTGCAAACAACACGGCGCCGTTTCGCACGGGAGACAAGAGATGGCGCAAGCGGTCGCGACGCCAACTGCCGCCAACGAACGAGCAGACGACGCCGAGAGCCGGCGTGTTTAGCAGACAAGGACCTGCAGTTCCTTGTTGTTACCGCGCCTGTTTTTAGGGAGTTTTAGAATAGCGCACGCTAAAGCTTTGCGCACGCAAAGAATAGCGTCGTCGCCACTGCGCATGCTCCGAACGCAAACCAGGTTTTGCGCTTTGCGTGCGCAATTTTAGCGTGCGCTATTTCTTGAAATTAGCGTGCGTACGCAAAGGGTCTTTGCGCTCCTCTAAAGGCCGGTTCAGACACTTGCGGTTGAGTGCGTTTGACTGCGTTGCGGCGAGAACCGAAAGCGAGTCACCGGCACATCTGTGCTTCGTATGAAGCATGGAATCCAATTCAAGGAATCTTCCTGGCACGCGATATAAGCAGCAGGGATGTCCTGGTGTCTCGCTGCTGCAACGCAGTCAAACGCAGTCAAACGCAGTCAAACGCAACTGTGTGAACCGGGCTGAAGGAGGAATCGTGATCAGAAGTTGGCCAAAGCCAAGACGAGCACAGTTAAAAAAAATGGCGGCCCCCAGGACCATGACTGTGGTCGCTTTGGCGGCGTCGTGAGCGCGACGTCGGCGGCATCCTCGCGACTGCGATTTTCAATACGGGACGACATTGCACTCGGTTTGGAAGACCCAGTAGGGTGGGCAACGATCACCGGCAACTTGATGCTTGCGACGAGCGAACATTTATCGGCGAAGGTCAGTACACTCTTGCCGAGGCGACGCATGCGGCGGACACGACCGGTCGATTGCTCGCGTCGCACTTTCCCGTTAAAACAAATGTAAACTTGTTCCACCGGAACAAACTCTTGTTGTTGTTTTTTCAAGTTGCAGCATTTCGTGTGTGCAATAAAAATCGTGACTGTATCTTGGTGGCGTTGCAAGCGCGAGATGCTTGGGCTTTTGCGTCGCGGCGGAGAAACGCAATTCTAAAACTCTCTTGCGTCGCGTGCGCTAAAGCAGGCGCTAAATTTAGCGCTAGCGTGTGCTAAAATTGCGTGCGTTATTCTAAAACTCCCTTTTGTTTCTGCAGACTGTCTCCGCCTGCGGAACGCGAGCCGCTTTTGAGTCGAAAGGATCGTCTACTAAAGTGCCGGCTCTCGGCGCCGTATGCTCGTTCGCTGGCGGCGTTCGTTGCGCCATCTCTTGTCTCCCGTGCGAAACGGCGCCGTGTTGTTTGCAGACCGGTGGCATCGCTGCGTTTCCATAGGAGCTAAGCCTTTTTCTTTCTTTACTTTTTCCTCAAATAAGTTTGCTCTTTGCAAATTTTTACAAAAAAAAATGCACCATCTGTGGGCAACGCTGCACAAAGTCGTAGCGCGATAGGTTAATAAACCGAATTTTCCGGTTGATTTAGAGAGCCTGCCGTCTCCTTGTTTCACCCTGTAGTATCCCAGACTTATTCTTATTGAAATATAGGCCTAACGTGCCCCCTTCCCCGCCACAAATTCTAATTATACTTCGTATCAGGCACGACCGGCGTGGTTTCAGGTTAAGTCCAGACGCAGCCGATGCTATACAAGCGCGAGCATGTGGCACTGAACAGTGCTTGCACCGCACGAGCGCGCATGCTTGGCAGGAACGCTGAAATCCCGGACTGCGTCTGGACTTTAGCTGAAACGAAGTGTAGTCCCTGCACTGTCTCTCGACTCACTGCTACAAGTCATCTGCATACATCAGCTTTGGTAAAACTTGATTTACATTTTCCCTTTCTCCATGTAAGTCAGATAAAATCCTAAATTTCATTGCTTTAATCTTTTTTTTTTTTCACATTTCACTAAGGTATATTATAAAAAGTAGGGGAGACAATGAGCAGCCCTGCTGAAGTCCCTTTTGGTTGTTGCTGGTTTTGTGGTTTCGGCTTCCAAAGTTATAACTACCCTGTTAACTGCATACATGTGTTCTAGAAACGTAATCAAATTTTTATTGAGCTCATATCTTTTCAGTTAATCCCAGAGTTTTGCCTGATTCACACTGTCGTATGCTCCTTTGATGTCCGAAAATGCTAGCCATAATGGCGTTTGCGTTGTCGTTGCTTTCTCATTGCGCTGCGTGATTGCGAATAAGTTGTGCTCCAGCCTTCTATTCCTTCTGAAATCATTTTGGAGCTCTCCCAATATCTGGTTGCCCTCTGCTCCTTCTTCCTTTTTCAATCTACATAGCTAGTCGGTAGATTACTGATGTTACTGTGATTGGTCCGTACAATGTGATACTGTCCTTGTTTCCCTTGCCCTTATTTAATAGTCTTATCCGGCTTAGCTTCCAATCATTGGGTACATCCTCTTCCATAACTATTTGGTCAATCACTTGCCTTAGTTTCGTTTTGCTTATTTCGCCTAACCTTTTAATCAGTCTCATTGGTATGCCATCTGGGCCTGTTGCAGTTCCAGCCGGGACCTTACCTTCTGCTTTATCCCATTCCCATTAGGTCATCTCAGCTGTTTCACTATACTCCTCTTGTGCTATGCTGTTGCTACCGTTCCCTAAAGGCTGATTTGGTTCCAGTTCCGAAAAAGCTGCTTCTATAGTAGGTCTAATGTATTCTCGTGCCTCTTCCCCTTCTACCCTTGTCCCGTCCTGTCTGGTCAGTGTCTGTTAACATTGCTCCGTTCCTTTTTCCTGTGCTTTAATGTGTTCCCAGAACCTTTTTGCAGCATTCATATCATTCCGATTTATCTCTATCATCCCCTGCACTCCTGCCTTCCCAATTTTGGCCTGGTTTAATGCTGATCCCTCCTTCTTTCTTTCCTGAAAGTTCCCACATCTGGATGCTACTTCTGCTGCTGCAGCCCCTCGATCTTTTCTTGGCCCATCTGCGTTCTCTAGATGCCTCTTGACGTAGCGTTATGGCTGACTTAACTCCTTCATCCCACCAACTTTTCAGTTTGTGTTTTAGACTTCTTCCTCCTTGCTTAATTTAGTACTTCTCCAATTCCCTCTTGAAAATACTAACTAAATTCTTGTACGTTCATTCATTTTCTAGTTGCTCGGATACTATATTCTCAATTCGCTTAGATGCTTATTGCAATAGCACATTCCTTAAATCTTTAAATTAGTGATATCCTTTCGATTTTGAGTGAATATTTCTGCTTTTAATGTGCCAAATTTGATCTTGATTGTCTTATGGTCATTTCCTTAGCACTTCGTGCCCTCCTCATCTAGTCTTCCGAGGCATTAAACAGTTGTCAATTGTTGAGTGCGAGTTGTTTCTTTCCAACATTATTTTTCCGTCACGTTTTACCTGAGCGTTAATTAGTACCAGATCAACGGCTTCACAGACACTCGTCTAACATCTTCCCTGTTGTGTCTGTATACCCATCAAAGTCTTCCAAGTGAGCATTCATGTCCCCTTAGATAATTATTTCCCTTTTGGTGCCAATTTCTCTAATGTCCCCTGATACACACATTAGGTGTTGTGTATTTCGTTCCTTGCGTCGTTCCCTGTTCTCAGATACACACAACCCAGTAGTGTGTCCATTCCCCCAATATTGCCTTTATTTCACATGTGTTCCCTGCAGCTTTCCCGCGCTCTTTCCCAGTCCTGTCCCTTTACCAACAGTCCCATCCCCCTCCCCTCCGTTCCCCTTTTCGCCGGTTGCATCCTATCCATGAATAGCCATGGCATGTGTAGTGGTTCCTCCATATCTTTTAATGTGTTTCTGCTAGTCCATATCCCGCAAAGTTTTCACCTTCTAATTGCCCCCAATTTCCTCCTACTTCATTTTACTTCTGCCCCCTCCCTCCTACTGCATGTTTATGAACCCAACATTAAGATATTTAATTTTCCTATTCCTACGAGGCTTCCTCCCACCCTTTCTGACCCTCCCGAAGCGAAACCAACACTGACATAAAGGCGAAACGACTTTATGTCAGTGTTGCCCGCGCGCTCTCCAACCTCTCCAAACAGTTGACATTGAATGAATATTTATGAAACTAACTACCATGCACCTTTACTACACAAATATAAAATGGCGCGCTACCACAACAGAGAAACATATGCGTAAAATTAGTACGTATCGGAATTTTTCTCCTGCACTCTTTTGCGATGCGGATGAAAGCTTTTCTGAGGTAGTGCTCTGCCTGCCAGCCTTCGGGCCTACGCAGCTGAGAGGGGGAGAGGAGAAAAAGTGTTAGCGCACAGCTTAACGGCTTAACCGACCCCCCCCCCCCTCTTTCCCTCCCCACAAGAAAGGCACTTTTCGGAGGCTGAGCTAATGTGTACCATGTGACCATCATCATCATCATCATCAGGTTTGTTTTTTTTTTTTTTGGGGGGGGGGGTTGGGTGCTTTAGCGCCATCTGTTGGAGTAAAACAATATTTTCCGAAACTCGGTAGTTTATTCACGTGACCAATTGTCGCGTTTCTTTTTTTTGTTTCTGTTGTTCAAATAAAAAAAATTTGTGACAGCAGTCTATTGTTAAAGGGCTAATCTACTGCACTAGAAACTAAAACATTCATCGTGCGTTAGTGGTTACTTGAATTACGCCTGTATATAAGCAACAGCAAGAATTCTAACACGGTCACGTTGCAAAACAATCTCTTACCCTGTGCTGCTACGCTACGTACGGTTTGCACTTAGGTATGCAATAGATCTGGTTCACCTTGCAAGCAAACTGCCTCTGCTAAAATCCCATCATTAGACTCTTTGATTTTCTATGTCATTTTGACGTTGAGAAATACCGTTTTAAGTATGACGTGCTTTTTAGAGCTATAATAAATATTTCGACATTTGACAAATGTGTTTTTTGTGCGCAGAATAGTTTAAATATACATTAAACAATGAGGTTACTTTAGCTACAGCAGATATCCTAGGGACAAGGGCAGCGAGCTGTGTTTGGAGTGAGACTTTCCACCTGAGCTCTTCAGTCCTAAGCGCGAACTGCGAAGCCTAGCAATCGTAAGGACCCGCACCAAGGGTATACGCCCACTCAAAACGACGCCGCAGCAAGTACTCGAAAATAAAATCCCCTCTTCATAATAATCATAATAAAAATACCAATTTTTATTTAGCTCAGTAGAGCTTCGGCATTGCAGGAAGGCAACAGCCATGGAGGTCCGCGGTATGTGCAAATAGTAATTGTGATTATGGGATGATATCATGATATGTAAAAGGGGAGGACGACGTGGTCTTCTGAACATGGCAAGCACCGTTGCCCGAGTCTAGAAGGCTTGGGAAAGGTTCGAGCGAGTCTGCCAGCGTGCCGAGGTGACCTTCCGTGGGCAATTCAGAGGGAAAAGCCCTGGCGGTTTGGTGGTGTCATTGGTGTCATCGCTGACTTCAGTCACGAGGAGTGGGTCGAGCGACCATGCTTCAGTCAAGACAGCGGGCTCCAAGAGGTGGCGCAGTCTTGGTAGACCCACAGCGCTACGCTTCTTTTTGTACCAGTGCTGGCTGGTGCAGAGGAATCGAAAGTACCCGCTAAAGGACAGGTACTTACAGGTGCTTACAGGCCTTTATCCTTCGGCTAAAAGCCAACATTAACAACAAAAGAAATGATGGTGACTTTGC
>JAZHYW010010895.1:0-51104 GCA_037355805.1 Ixodes ricinus | reverse complement strand
AACTATCCATTTCGGTTTTTTTTTTTTTTCCGGGGGGGGGGGGTTGGAAACGGCCCTTTGCTCGTGTCTTGTTTCCTGTCTTGTGTTCGGTCACTTGGCTCCAAGTTTGCAATCATTTCAACTTTGCTCGGGAGTCTGACGATCCCTCGTTCCGTAGATCGTTACGGCGATAAAATTATTAAAAAGTTGAAAAATGTATGTGAGATACTAAGTACAAGATAGTGAGAAAGGCAATGAACATATAGTAGCGAATACTCTCAGACGAGAGCGTATTTGCAAGATGCCAAAATACTACCAAAAGTATTTTTAAATACAGTGTCTCGAATAGAGTATTTAAGATAGGCTCAAGTCTGGTTCGGACAGTGCGCGCGAACTCCATCTACAAGAATCAGCTGCAATATTACCGAACCTTAGGAAATATAAAATGTCGTCTATTCGATTATATATTTCCCGCTTGAGTTCAAGTAGCCCATGCTAGGGGAAATCGTTGCAGCGGTACTAACAAATAGAACGAGGGATCGGTGCCCGAGTGGGATAGCTCCGCCTGCAGCTCCGGAGCGTGGAGCGAAAGCTTGCGCTGCAGAACCCCTCCCGAGTTCGATCCCCGCTCCCGCCTGTTCCGATCTGGATGAGTTTCGCACCCGGCACGCGTTCATGTGATCACTACTGCGTAATACACGTTAAAAAACCCAGGTTAGCGGTTGTACTGCACTGGCTAAATTTCTCATCTACAGCTAAGAGACAGGTCGACCGTTGAGGCGTACTAGCATCAAGGCTGCATAAACATACAAGCATCACTTTTTATTCTCCAACAAATAGACCGATCTCGTCCGGCTGCTGCCACCGCTGCCCAGATGCATCGAGGGAACTATTCACTGGAAGCAATGTTTGAGGGCGATGTTTAGGACGCATGCTAAGGACGAGCTCTCACATTAGGGAGTTTTACTAGATCGTTTTCAGAGGTCCCTCCCGCTACGGGCCCGCGCTGCCAGAGCATCACGCATCAGAAGTGGTCGCGCAAGATCCTGCTACAAATAGCGTGGCCTGAAATCACGATCTATAAAAATCTCATGCCAATAGCCTGATCAGAACGCGCTCAGCAGCCGCGCAGAGAGCCATGTCAGCCAGTGAATATGCACTTTCTGTAGGGGGTAGGCGCCTTCATGTGCGCTTTGCTTGGGGTGATGACTTCTGGCCTGTAAGGTTCCGGAACCTTTTTATTTGTTGTCTTACTTCGTCTGGAGGCCCTGCGCGAACGATTTTGGGGGAGACGTGTAGGGTTCACTAGGGGATGTTTACGACCTCCGGGCGGGAGAACTTTGCGCGCGGGGCGGGAAGCCCCCTTTGCGGTGCGGGTGTCCCGTTACTCGGGAACGTCCGAGCGGGGCACCTCCCGCGCCCCGCTCGGCTGCCTGCAGCTGGGGAGGCTCCGCGGTTAAGTGTTTTCTCTGGTCGGCGACCAGTGCCACCGCTTGGGGTTGTTTTCTTAGAGAGTCGTTTGTCGCTTCCCACTGACAAGTGTCGATCGCTCTCCTAGAAGTGTCTTGGGCGCTGTGCTTCGTCTGTCGGCACCTGTCCCTCCAGCCGGTGCTCAGAGTGCCAGGGGTGATTTGTGGTGTCTGAGGGCCAGACTCGTCTGCGCCTCCTCCGCCTGGCGCCGTCTAGCCCTGGGCTCGGAGCGCCGGATGAGAACGTTGACTCCCACGGGAAAGTGGGAAAGAGGGACAGGCTGGTGTCAATAAGAGCACAGGCGAGACAAAGCGAGGGGTCTTTGGTTCGGTACCGCTGGAGAGAAAGGAGCCGCTCTCTAACGGCGGCCAAGTCCGGGGCTCGGGTTGTCAATGTTTGTATTCTTGTATCCCGTCTGTTAAATTGTCTTTTATTAAACTGTTGCGTAAAAGCACCTGCGTAAACAGTTGTCTGGCCCGAACCGCTACACCACCGCCACCGTCCAACGCAAGCCATCCTCCTCCACACCATCGAGGAGGAACCACCATCTACAACCTTTCAAGAACCTTATTTGGCCATTTTGTTTCGAACGCTTATTTGTAGTTTTTGTTCTCAAGCGCGTGAAAGAGCGTGTACCTGCACGCGCTCGTGGCACTGACTGTGCTAAAGCGACAGTTTGTTTCCTGCGATTTCTTTGTATTTTCCCTGTGAGCGCGTGCTGTCGGCATCGGGTACTACAAACGATGGCATCACCCTAAACAGAAGGACATTGAGGCACTCTAGTAGGGGGTATTCATTGGCGGCCATAGCTGCGTGCGCAACTGCCGAGCGCGTTCTGGCAGCGAGCTTCCACAGATCATTTGCAACGTGCATTCCGGACCATCAAGATTACCGGTCTTAGCAGCCTATTATTGTGAGCTGGTTCTGAGCATGCGCTCTAAACACCGCCCTCCAATATGGCGTTGAGTATAGACCATTCCAGAAACGAGCTTCTGGCCGCTAACGATTTAAAGGAGCTGTGCAACAGTTTCAGTGCTTTGCTTAACTAATGTGGGAGTTGGTGTCTCGACATTTCTGAAGTAAAGAACAAGAAACCGCTTTCGCCTGCATGTCCTACTTTTTATTTTAAAAATGGACAAAGATTGGGGTTTTCAGCGCCTCTCAACTCCTTCACCAACTTCCGAGTTACGTGCGCTGTGACGTCAATGGGGAAGGCGCGGGGTTCCGGTGAAGCTCTCTCTTTAGAGCCATCAGTGAGCGGCGAGAACTCATCCGCTCGCGACCGCGTGACCACGTGCTGGGGGCGCAGCGCGAACAATATGATGAAAGGAGGAAAGTCTCATCCGGGTCCGGCCATACCCGTCCGGCCCTGTCCCCCTCCCCTCCGACTTCTGGTGGCTGTTCCGCTGCTGCCGGTTTTGTGGACCTAGAATAGATGGCGCCACTGAAACTCCGTATAATAAAAGTTTTGTCGATGATACCAGGTTTTTGACGCATTTATATTTATGTTGGAACGACAAGATTTATAGAAAAGTTACCTTTTATCGAGCAGGTATTCGCACAACTTGCTATCTTTCTACAAGATTTTCCATTGACGTCATGCCGCGTGTTTCTCATGGCCGCCGCTAGCGGCTGCAGGTCGAGGAATATTCTAATTTTTGCCTCGCGATTACGCGGCGGAATCGGAACATTTCGAAGGGATAAGGTGTGTTTTCTGTCCTTTGTGACAAGGTGAACAATGTCAAAAGTAGAAAACGCCAATTCTTTCAACGTTAAAATCGTTGCACAGCTCCTTTAAGTGCTCGTGCGTTTGGCGCGTGCATTGCCCGCTTTCGCAAGTCACAAGCATGCCTGTGCTGGGGTGTGGATCTGTATAGACATTGGAAAGGCCGGGCAATAGCCTCTGCACGTGCGACAACCTCGCTGAATAGCTCTGCGCTCTCGGAGCAGGAGACGGCACAAGCCGTCTCCTCCGCTGCCGCTCGCCTCGTGTGGACTAAAGTTATGGCGGCGTCACTCATACGCCGTATGCTTGGTGATAAAAACCAAAACGTAATTCCACGCAGAAAAAAAAGATGTTAACGCGGCGTTGTTTGTGTGAACACTGCTGTGGATATTAGAGACAATGGTGTAAAAACTGCAGGCGCTGAAACGCAGGAAAACGAAAAGGGTGATTACCGCCACGTCAACGAACGAGTGCGCTGGAATCGGAAGATCGAAGTTGTAGCTGCTGTTGGCGGCGCTGTTGTGCACCAGCTCCACGTGGAGAAGAGTGTCCACGCCGTATGTTCGTATTCCCTCAACGGCAATATTTGTGGCAGCGTCCATGTAGCGAAAAGAGTGCGGCAGCTGGGGATGCACGTTCATTATAATCTCTGCAGGCTCTGCATTGTCGAACTGTCCTGCATTGACCAAAAAGCAACAGCGCTGAGTATACGCACACACACACACCTCTCTTTCTTTCTCTCTCTGTGTGATATTCGTAGTTGCGTGAGCCTCTCGTGACGTCACGCGGGTAGATGCCTGCGTGCTTTTTGAATTCCCAGTGTGCTTGCAAGTGGAACATTGTTAGGGGCTTTAGTTGAGCTGTATACACCAACACACTGTTCATAAACAAGCCCACATTTGACCAGACTGTGCGTGAGACGAAGCACTGGCGCATGCGCAGTGGCGACAGCAGCGCCACCGCAGTGGAGTGAAGTCAAAGAGTTGAGTTGGATTATAGTCGCCAACAGCTTTGAAGGCACACCGACTGGGTATTTATGCTGGCCAAGGTTTTTATTTGTACACGACATATGAGAGCCCAACTACCCAGAACACAACTTGCGGCTCGAAATTTGTTTTCTTTCAGCCCGAAAACCGCCGATCCAGAACGGGCCGGCTTGAGTCGCGCTCACTCTCTTCTCCGTGGTCACATGCCGTTTCTTTGTGGTTTAGACACGCACACCAAATATAATCAAACTCGTGGACCATCGAAGGCACACACTCAATATTAAAAGAAGAAACAAGTATGGTACCCATTTATTGTGGATCCTAAAAAGCTGCAAATACGTTGATTGAAAAAAAAAAGGTTGCACAGATAACCGCAAGCAGTCCGTGCATTATCTACGAAATTCTCAACATGGCGTCGTTATTATGGTCGTATCGCAGGGATCGCGGGAGTTGCGGGCTGGACGCTGAACGAAGCGGACTATGCCATGGCGGCGGAGGACAGGCGTGGGACCTCTACTTCAGAACTGTTATTTCCGGTACTGGCGAAGCTGCCTAGCTTCGAAAGAGAAGTCGTTCACCGATCAAAACTATTAGGATGTATTCCGTACGACACGCCCGACCACCAAGCTGATTGGCACGAAGACGTCGCCGAGTCGTCGCCCCTTCTCCTGGCTGAAGACATCGCTCGTCCTACGAACTCGAATTGGTAGGAGCTTGAAAAACGCGCAAACGTCAACACAAAATGCCTGACTTTTGCGGTTTTTTTTTCTTTTTTGTGCTTACGTGCGAGTTTGTTACGTGACTTTCGGAAACTCTCTCCTCTATATTTCTTCTTCCTCTCCGGTCCGACCAGTTTCGTGTCAGTTCCGAGCAATTGCGTTTCTTCTTTTCTTTACTTTTTAATATACGTGACGCTGTATCAAAATATATTGGGTAGTCTTCAGACACCATATTAAATTGCCTTGAAAAATAAATTAAAATTTAGTTTGGGGTTGTCAGTGGGACACTGAACCAAACATTTGTACGCTCACAAAATAGCCCATAGGGGTGACGCTGCAAAACCCGAAAACAATACTCATAGAGCGATAGCTCTAACGGCTGGCCTTTATTTTTTTTTTAAGACGGTGCACGATTGAACAAGGTCGGCGAGGCCGACGAGGCATGTCACGTCACGACTCTCACTCCCTCTCCTCCTCGCTTCGTACCCTTGAGCAGGTGAACGAAAGCGAGGAGGAGAGAAGCAAGGCCACTTCTCCTCATTCTCAACTGTTCCGGGAGGATCGTGACGTCGTAGTACTCGCTTGATCGCGCCCTTCTATTTCCAAAAAGACGGCCATCAGTTTGAGACATCAATGTATAGTTGGTGTCTTGGAGTTCGAAGCGTCCCGTTCAACGCTTCTGCGGCCTTATTTTGCGAAATCCAAATATCGGTTCAGCATTCCATTAAGCAGGGTTCGGTTCAGCATTCCTTTAAGCATTACGTTTACGCTTCTTGTTTTGAAATGTTATTTGGCATTTTTATGCGATCATTAAGTTATCTGTGACTATATAGTTGGTTCGTTCCTGTTAATCTAGGCACGTTAACAATTCTGACACAGCCCGAAGGTAAGGGATGAACGAAGACGAAGGCAAATGCTAGTCAGCGGTGTCTTCGCCCATTCCTTAGATTCGTGTTTCGTCAAATCATTCTGTTGTCCACATTAACAAGAATAAAACATTGTGCTACTGCTATCGATACGACAGAGCTTAGATGCAAAACTGTTCTGTAGACAACGAAAAAGGAACAAAAATGTTCCTTCCAAAACAATATCGCGCCTATACAGTTCTTATTTTGGGAAGGTCGCTGCGCCGTTAGCTTCCATGCTTTGGAACTGGAAGGTCTCTCTGTTCCTGTGTAGTGGGAAAGTAGTTCGCAAACTGAGTGAAATCCGGGGGGCGGTTTTTAGCTATCATCATCATTATTCGTGACGTAGTCGGCATACAGCTGATCGAGTAGATCGCTAGGCTCACCAATTCGTGTCAAGGCTTGTTTGGTGACGCGGCAAAACGTGTTTCAAGAGTGTGGACACCGAATCATAGCTAGAAACAGCGGCGTCACTAGGGTTAGCGTTACCCGGAACCAGTGGTCCACCGTGACCCCCCCCCCTTTCCCCTTTTTAGTGACGCCACTGCTTTTAACGATAATGTATCGAAGCGCCGAGATGGTGGTATACTGTATCGTGCCCCAGGGCATCACCTCATGGGGAGCACAGAGTATTTTTTTAACGTTATTTGAGCAAGAATAAACTGATGAAACAAAGGCTCATCAAGGTGGGCAAGCCAAACTTTAGACTCTCCTGCGTGTGTAACATAGACACTGGAATGAAAGCGAGTTAGCGTACCCTGTTGATACCATGCATGTTATGTGAGTGCTTGCAAGTGTAGGATTGGCTTTATTTTTTTTTTTGCCTGCAGCTTAGAAGCGACAAAAGACGAAAATTACGGACTCTGCCCAAAAATTTAATGATTAGAACCCCGACATTTCGGTACTCGTTCAGTCCCTCATTCTTGGGCGAGTCTCCGGTGAGGATACGCTCCTAGCTACGCGGATGCACGGGTCTCTAGTGACATCATACGCCACAGCAACGTAATTGCACGAAAAACTGCGTGGACAACGGTTGTGGGCACCCTGGCGGCTCCACAGCCCAGTTGCCCGACTGCGAGGCAAAGGTGCCGAACTTTTCCCGCGTGGCGGCGACGTCACGCCGGCCACGCGCACATCGAGTGCGCCGCCTTGATAAGGCAGATCAGAGGCGGCGCACGGAGAGTCGCTGACTGGACTCAGCCGCCGCTGGTAACCATGTTAATCGTCTCTGTCCATGTCCCATTAAATGTAGTTTCTTGTTGTTGAAACCGTTGGCTCCGTGTTATTCCTCCGGGTCGGGTATGCAGCAAGGCAAACCGACCACAATGGCGCCCAACCGTGGTATGCTACCCACTCGCAGGAATTTCACGGGGCTTGGTTTCTTCTTTCGGTAAGCCTTTTTCATATTCCCCGTGTTTCCTATCGTTGTTTCGTGCTTCCGTCACGTCCGCGTTTGTTGTATTGGCGTGTTTCTGACTGTTTGTTTTGTGACCGCGGCAATCGTTTTGCGCGCTTGTGTTGGGTTTTTGGGGGGCGTTTTCTTTTTTTGTGCTTGCAGGCATGCTCACACGGGAGCAGGAAGCCGCGATGGCCGCAGCGGCACAAATGAACCTGCTCACGAAGGTCACGGAGATGTGCGACTCCGTGATGCAGCGCCTGGCCCACACGCCTGGCCAGCAGGAAACCCCACCGCGAGAGCCCCGACCACACTTGACGGTTCCAGTCTACATGGGGTACGACGACGTCAAGTCCGTGGCAGACTTCCTGGGCGAGCTGCAGACGTACCACCTTGCCTCCGGTGCCTCGGAAGCCTTCATCGTGGAGCGGATTGTCCCGCTGGCGTTGCAAGCCAGCGCCAGGTGCTGGTTGGGGTCCCAGGCCCCCTTCACCAGCCTGGCGGACTTCCAGACAAGGCTTCGCGAAGAGTTCCTGCCCGCAGGCTACGCAACGCAGATTCTCCGAGAGCTCGAGGCAAGGACGCAGCACCCAGATGAAAGTCTGGTCCGGTACGTTCGGGTCATGCAAGAGCTCTTCAAGAGGGCGGACCCGAAGTCACCGGAGTCGGACAGAGTAGCTCGGGTCAGAAGACAGTGTCACCCAAGGTACCACGCCTACCTGATCAACCGCACCTTTGAGACCCTTGAAGAGCTAGCCCGGGGCGCCCGCCTCATCGAGGAAGCTCTTCATGCCGAGCGGAACTACGTGCCGCCGCCACCAGCCAAGTACGCGCTCGAACCGGCATGCGCATGGCGGGGCCCCGAGGCCTCCACGCAAGTGGACTGTCCGAACGAGACCTCCCTTCCCCACCACGTCAACCAGGAGAGTTGGCGTGGCATGCATGGTGAGCTCCCGTGCGGGATAAGCGGATGTTCGCCTAACTCTCCCCGAGAGGTCCCCGGAGGTCACAGCGGGGCCCGTGAGGGTTTCGGGCGGGGGTCGCCACGACAGGTGGGAGGTCGTGTGCCGTGCCCTATCGTAAGCTGGGGCCCAACGGAGATCACCACCCAAGCGAACCATCTTCATCAGTCTGCTCCTGCAAGTGCTGGCGAAAGCTGGCACGGTGCGGTCGCAAACCCGCAGCCCAGCAGCATTGACCCCCGCCGCAACGGAACAAGCCCTCCACAACACAGCCAGTCGCAAGCCTGGTGGAGGCCCTCCCATAGTGGTTCCTTACCCGATCACTGGAGGCGGTCCGACGGGCACCTCGGTGCGGGTGGCCTAAGCAGGCAACTGTCGTCGGACTGCTGCTACCACTGCGAGCAGCCCGGCCATCACCGAAACCAGTGTCCAAGACTTCTGGACACTACAAACGAGAGGTGGCACGAGACGGCGGCAAAGGGCCGGAACCAGAACAACCAGGGAAACTACTACGGCCGGCGACGCTGAAACCAGACAGCCACTCGCCGACGGCCGTTGCAGTCCCTGGGAGCAGTGAGGCCGCGGCACAGATTCCATCGGTATGTCGAATCCAGCCCGAGCCTAACATCATTGAACCTCGCATGACGATTTCACTGCTCGATTTTCCCATTGCCGCACTTTTGGATTCTGGGGCCGCTATCTCGCTTATAGGGGATTTCGTTTTCGAACTCTGCAAAGCAAAAAATGATAAGCCTCCGGGAGTGCGAAACCCGTTTGCAGCTAGCTTCTGGTACAGCGATAACAGCTGGAGGAGCCGTGAGGCTGCAGATTCGGTTTAATGGAAAGAAGCGGCGTCAGCGATTTCTTTATATGCCGGGACTCGTGGTGCCTGTGATCTTGGGCCGAGATTTCATTACAGGCGAAAGCATGACGCTCGACTTTTCTGGTGGCGGATACCGGCTGGGACAACAACCGGAGCTGACTCCGTTTACCAGACGAGAGGACTGCATCCGTAACCTGCCCACGGCAGCCCACGTCACTGATGTGCCGGACGTCTTGCCTGCCGGCGTTCGAGAATCGTTGCGAAAGTGCCCCGCAAGCAGCCAGCAGAAGCAGGAGCTGCAAGCCGTCCTGCAGTCTTTCTCACCGATGTTCACGGAAACACCTGGAAAGACTGACATCCTGCTGCACCGCATTGAAACCGGTGACGCGCCGCCTCGGAGGTGCAACCCTCGACCGATCAGCGTCCACAAAAGGGCACTCCTAGATGCGGCGCTCGAGGAGATGATCGACACCGGTTCAGTACGTGAGTCGAAGAGCCCCTGGGCGTTCCCCGTGGTTCTCGCTCCGAAAAAAGACGGAACCGCCAGACTCTGTGTGGATTACAGGTGGCTTAATGATGTGTCCGCATAGAGAAATATAGTACTACGTAAAGAGCGGACACTTCCATAGGCCCCAGCTGCCCAATTCAATGTCAGCGAGCGCACCCAGCGGCCAGTATAGTCCCCAGTTGAGTGTTGAATGAATGGATACACGCAGTAACAGCTGGCCATATGAATGAATGGATTCAAGGCGAATTCTGGCGATATTTTTGTATCGGGGAGTAGCATGCGCACTCTAGTTTAACGGGTCAGTGTTATTGTAACTAGCATGGTTTTTGTTTAAAATATAATTGTTTTATAAGCATACCTTAATTGTACCGCAGAAGAAAAGTCATCCAGCGCTACATATAATTCAAACTGACCGCACACCGAGAAGGATATGTTCACGTTTGTGCTAACTCTCTTGAAGGGACGACACCAGGGATTGACACACAAAAGTATTTATTTTTGTAACTATGACAAGCAAAACAAGCGTCAACTCTGAAGAGAAGGAGTGATGTATGTTATTCATACATTACAAAAATAACAATACACATGCAAACTGTACGAATAACACATCAACAGTTGTACACTGGAAAAAAAGTACTGTATTACAGCGAGACTTACAGCGACTAATGCAATGTGATGGAGGGCATTTAAAAAAAATTACCGTCCAAGTTCCATGAAAGGTGCTCGCACATATGACCATGTGCTGAAAGGCGCTTGCACATCAGAGTCAGTTTCGCCCCAGCGTTCGACTCTGCTGTTACGCCGACTTCGACGCCCGCGACGTTCTGCTTATCTTCTGTTCCCTTTTTATTTTTGGGCACAAGTTCGCCCCATTAAACGTTTCAATTTTCTCAGTTATTCGTTTGTTTTGTCACCTCGTCATTCGTGACATTTTGGTGGAGGTGCGAGGTAGCGCATGCCTCTGCCGCGTACCCCTCCGAGGACCCGCAGTGCAAGTCCGACGCCAAGCCCGCGAAGAACCAACGAAGGCACTACCGAGATCCGGTTCAGTCGTCGCACCCAAGGCCTACACCCGGAATTCGGACTTCTGCCGCCCAGGACCAAGCAGCCAACGAGGCCGACGATGAACGACCAGCAATCGCAGACCCTGACCGCTGCCGCCGTCATCTACCTGCCCGTTGCCCAGCGAACCCCGACGACCTTCCATGGCGAGACCCACGAAGACGTGGAGGACTGGCTTCTGCACTACGAACGTGTAGCACGCCATAATGGATGGACCACGGAGCAGCGCCTCCAAAACCTCTACTTCTCCCTGGAGGGTACCGCGAGGCAGTGGTTCGAGAACCACGAGGCGTCGCTTACGTCGTGGGACACCTGTATCGCCGGCCTGAAAAAGACATTCACGAACGAGACACAACGACAACGAGCGGAAGACCTCCTGCAAGTACGAACTCAAGGGCCCAACGAAACTGTCACCAGCTTCGTTGAAGACGTCCTCCGCCTGAGCAGCCGCGCCGACCCTCAGTCCACCGAGGAGAAGAAGCTGCGTGTCTTGCTGAGAGGAGTGAGGAGTGACATCTTTGGTGGACTTGTTCGCAACCCACCAACTACTGTCGCTGAATTCGTTGCCGAGGCAACTAACATCGAGCGGGCCCTGTCAATCCGAGTCAGCCACTACAACCGACTCGCCGGCACGCCTGCTGCCTCGACGCTGACATCTTCCCGATTCAACGAGGGCGGCACCAGCGCTGACAATCTTCGTGCAATTGTCCGCGACATCGTCCGGGTAGAGCTCGGGAAGCTGCCGCCTGCTGCCAACAAGCCGGCTTCGCTGTCGATAGCCGAAGTGGTACGCCAAGAAGTTCAGCGGGCAATTCAACTGGAGGCTCCTGCCAGCGTAGCAGCACCCCAGGAGCCCACCCTGACCTACGCCGCAGTGACCCGACGGCAACCGCCTCCTCCTCGAGCCTATGTCGCGCCGCCCCGACGCCTGTCTCCTGCACCGCAGCACGACCGCCGCAGCGACGACCAGGTCCAGTACGCCGCCCAAGAGCCCCGCGCACCCCGGAAGACCGACGTGTGGCGAACGCCCGACCGACGCCCTCTGTGCTTCCATTGCGGGGAACCGGACCACACCTACCGCCGATGCCCATACCGACGACTCGGGCTACACGGATTCCACCCGAACGACCCGCGCCCCCGTCATGGCGAACGCCCTACTGAGATCGACCAGTTCCTGCGACGACCCCAGTCCCCCGAGCCTGCGTCCCGCCTGTGAGTTCCGGTCGCCGTCGCCGCGACGTCCAGCTTCGCCGATGCATCGACCCCGACGTGAGAGCCTGTCGCCCCTCGCTCCTCGCCGGGGAAACTAGGAGCGGCAACCACTGGGGTGGAGTTGCCGAAGACGACCGATGCCAAGATCCTCCACGAACGTCGGAGGGCCCCCACTCGAACGCTACCAGAAACCGAAACGACGCCCCTGCAACAGTGTCCAATAGCCTAAACGTCGTCATCGACCGCCACCACGCATCAGCACTCGTGGACACCAGAGCAGACTACTCAGTCTTGAGTGGGAGGCTCTCCCGCCGCCTTCGAAAAGTCACGACGCCATGGGATGGACCCCAAATACGAACCGCCGGAGGGCACCTCATCACGCCGGTTGGGAGATGCACTGCTCGCGTCGAGATCCACGGTGAGACGTGCCCTGTCAAGTTCGTCGTTCTGCAAGGCTGTTCGAGGGACGTTATCCTCGGCATGGACTTTCTCTGCGAGTATGGCGCCGTCATCGACCTCGGAGCAAACCGGCTGACGCTACGACAACCTGCTCCACCACCGGAGGAACACAAAGCGACGTTATCCGCGGTACGAGTCCTCGCGAACCACGTGAACCTACCACCGTGGTCAAGTGTTTTCTTACCCGTCGGGGTTGATGAGCCCTTCTGCGGCGACGTTTTGTTCGAAGGAAGCCTCTAGTTGCTTCTAGAAAGAGGGATCGGCATCGAAAGAGGCGTCGCGGAGCTCCAAGACGGACACACTGTCGCACTGGTAACAAACTTCCGACAGGAGACCCAGCACCTCACGAAAGGCACCGCCGTGGGTCACGCCGAGGAACTCCCGGACTCAGCCGCAATCGCCGGAACATCAGAAGACCTCTCTTCGTGGCCACTCAAGACAACGCCACCTTCGCAGTTTGACATCGACCCAACCCGGCCTACCCCACAACGACGACAACTCAGTGACCTTCTCGCCGAGTTCGCTGAGTGCTTGTCCACGTCGTCAAAGGTGCGCCAAACGTCCGTTGCGAAACACCGAATTGTCACTGAGGACAACGCGCTCCTGTTTATCGGTCGCCGTACCGTGTTTCTGTGAAAGAGAGAGAGTCATCCAGAAGCAGGTCCAAGAAATGCTCGATGACGACATTGTCCAGCCCTCAAGCAGCCCGTGGGCTTCACCGGTAGTCCTTGTGAAAAAGAAAGACGGGAAGATTCGGTTCTGCGTGGACTATCGCCGACTGAACGCTGCAACAAAAGAGGACGTCTACTCGCTGCCACGCATCGACGACACCCTGGACCGGCTGCGCCAGGCCCAATACTTTTCGTCGGTGGATCTGAAGAATGGGTACTGGCAGATCGAGGTCGACGAACGAGATCGTGAAAAGACTGCCTTCGTCACGCCGGACGGGCTGTACGAATTTAAAGTGATGCCGTTCGGACTATGCACATCACCGGCGACGTTCCAGCGCGTAATGGACACCGTTCTTTCCGGCTTGAAATGGCACAGTTGTCTCGTCTATCTCGACGACGTCGTGGTATTCGCCAGCGACTTTGACGAGCACCTCAGACGTTTGCGAGCCGTGCTACAGGCTATCCAGAATGCCGGACTGACACTGAAGCCGTCAAAATGTCGGTTCGCTCAAATTCCTGGGCCATGTCGTGAGTGCTCAAGGTGTAAGTCCTAACCCTGCAAAGACATCCGCTGTCGCCAAATTTCCGAAGCCACCAGACAAGAAAGCCGTACGAAGATTTGTTGGGCTGTGCGCATACTACAGACGTTTCGTTCTCGATTTTGCCAAAATTTCTTCACCGCTCACGCATCTCACGAAGGACGACGTGAACTTCCAGTGGGGAGCTAGGAGCAAGAACAAGCGTTCAACGAACTGAAGGAAAGAACAAATGTAAGGGCGCAAACGAGCTGGTGTACATTGCACATGGTTGAAAAAACCCGAGACTGCGGGTAAACGACACAACACTAAAAAGTCTCTAGGAGACTTTTTAGTGTTGTGTCGTTTACCCGCAGTCTCGAGGTTTTCAACCATGTGAAGGAAAGACTCCTGTTGCCCCCTATCCTCGGACACTTCGATCCATCAGCGGAAACGGAAGTTCACACAGACGCCAGCAACGCCGGGCTAGGTGCGGTGCTCGTCCAAAGACAAGACGGAACAGAGAGGGTAATCGCTTACGCAAGCCGGGCACTGTCCAAGGCAGAGAAAAGTTACTCGACAACCGACAAGGAATGTCTCTCTGTCGTCTGGGCGTTAACCAAGTTCCGCCCATACCTGTACGGAATCCCGTTCCGTGTTGTCACGGACCACCACGCTCTCTGTTGGCTCGCCAACCTCAAGGACCCGTCAGGACGCCTCGCTCGCTGGAGCCTTAGACTGCAAGAATTCGACGTGACCATTGTGCACAAGTCTGGCCGCAAGCATAATGACGCCGAGTGTTTGTCAAGGGCCCCAGTCGAATATGCTCCCGACAGCACCGACGACGATGATGACGCCCGTTTTCTTGGAGAAATTACAGATACCAACATGGGAGCACTTCAGCGAGACGACCCCGAACTTCGCTCCGTGATTGACCACCTCGAAGGTCAAGGAAGTTCAGTTCCGCGAGTCTTGGTCCGAGACTTGCCAAGCTTCGTTCTGCGGCGCGGCGTGCTCTTCAAGAAGAACTTCCGAACGAGCAACCTTGCCTGGCTGCTCGTTGTTCCGGCCAGCCTGCGACAAGAAATCTTTCAAGCATGCCATGACGACCCGACGGCTGGACACCTCGGCTACAGCAGGACGCTCGCCCGGATTCCTGACAAGTATTACCGGCCGAGACTCCCGAAAACAGTCCACCTGTACACACGGTCGTGCCATGAGTGCCAACGACGTAAAAGGCCTCCGACGAAGCCAGCAGGGCTCCTGCAGCCGATACCTGCACCGACTACGCCCTTCCAGCAGGTCGGAATGGATTTGCTTGGACCGTTCCCAACGTCGACGCAAGGAAATCGGTGGATCATCGTCGCGACCGATTATCTTACACGATACGCCGAGACCAACGCTTTGCCATCGGGAACAGCGGTAGAAGTCGCCAAGTTTTTTGTCGAGTCTATTCTCCTTCGACACGGTGTGTAACGGAATGTAGCGGCATCACTAGCCTCATCTGGCAACAATGGCCTAGAAGCTGCTAGGCAATAAACCGGCTCCGACGGGCAGTCGAGTCGCAGCACTCACAAGGCACAGTTCGTCTCCCGGCTCTTTACTAACGACCCATTCCGTAGGTCGTTACATGGTGTCAGAAGTGCCGTTCACTGCTCTCGCCAAGTTAGGCCTAGGCTCTCACGCCGCAGCCGCGGCTGCCAGCGCTGCCCACGAAAGGCTAGGCCTAGACTCCCACGCCGCAGCCCACGACAAGACTAGGCCTAGACTACTACGCCGCAGCCACCGCTACCTGCTCCCTGCCCTACTGAGCGACCATGGACGGACTTCGCCCCCCAGACTGCCTGGTCCTCTCCGGAAACATCGCCGAGAACTGGCGTAAGTTTCGACAACGCCTCGAGTTGTACCTCAAAGCAACAGATACAGAGAAGGGACGTAGCTCCAAGCAGAAGGCAGCCATACTTCTACACGTAGCCGGACCTGACGCAATTGAAGTGTTCAGCACTTTTGGGTGCACGACAGAAGAGCAAGAAAGCTTCGAGACGCTGCTTGGCAAGTTCGAGAACTATTGTCAGCCCCGTACGAACGAGACTTACGAACGATATGTGTTTAGAAGGCGCGTCCAGAGTGACGGCGAATCGTTCGAGAGCTTCCTGCGTGACCTACAAGTGAAAGCACAGTCTTGCAACTTTGGCGCGCTGCGGGACTCGATGATCCGTGACCAGATTGTGTACGGCACAGCAGATAGCAAGCTACGAGAACGACTGCTGAGGGAGGACCCGCTCACCATGGAAAACGCCATAAAGCTAGCACAGGCTGCGGAAATGGCGGCGAACCAGAGAAGAATGTGGGACGACTCAGAAAAGACGGTAGAAGCGCTGAGCAAAGTCAAAGTACAGAAGGGCAAAGAATGCGGCCGATGCAAAAGGCAACATCAACCAAAAAAGTGCCCCGCCTACGGTCAACAGTGCCGAAAGTGTGGAAGAAAAAATCACTTTGCGGTGGCCTGCAAGTCGAAAGCAATTGACGGTGTCTCCAAAGAAATTGAAAGCGCTTCGGACGGCGACGAGTTTGAAGTTTTGGAAGTGGCAGACAAGAAGGGTGGACCGGAGTGGTTCATTGAGGCGAACGTTGGCGATAAAAAGCTGAAGTTGAAGGTGGACACTGGCTCCCAAGTTAACTTACTTCCCTTGAGCTGGCTGAGCGACGGCAGTATTCAAGTCAAGCTGAAAGAGAGCAAAGTGACGTTGCGAAGCTACAGTGGCGATCTTATCAAGCACGCTGGCACACTGGTATTGCCGGTGACTCATCAAGATAAGACAGTCGACGTGAAATTCTTTGTAGTGAAGAAGAGACACGCGCTTCTGGGACTTGAAGCAAGCGAACAGTTCGGCCTTGTCCAACGAATTGCCGACGTGTCTGCAGTAACTTCAAAAGCTCAGCCAGAATCGACGCCTCTCCGAGAGCGTGTCATGAAGGACTATCCAGAACTGTTCCGTGGTCTGGGGTGTTTTTCGAAGGCCTACAGGATCGTCCTGCAAGAGGGTTCCCGTCCAGTTGTTCAGCTTCCACGACGTGTGCCTCACCTGCTGAAGCAGCCGTTGAAAGAAGAGCTGGAGAGGATGACAGCGGCAGGCATCATTGCAAGGATTGACGAACCGACTGAATGGGTGAGCCCCTTGGTCCTCGTTCGAAAAAAGAATGGCTGCCTAAGAATTTGCATGGATCCCCGCAACCTCAATGAATGCCTAAGACGGGAGCACTTTGAGATGCCCAAACGCGAGGACATCGAAGCGGAGCTAACGAATGCTAGGGTGTTTTCTAGACTAGACGCGAATTCTGGCTTCTACCAGATACCGCTTGACAATGACAGCTCGCGCCTTTGCACATTTAGCACCCCCTTTGGGCGGTACCGGTTTCTCCGCATGCCATTTGGTCTGGCATCAGCGCCGGAAGTTTACCAGAAGGCTATGTCGCAGGTGTTTGACGGCCTTCCTGGCGTCCGGGTTTACGTAGATGATGTGCTGGTGTGGGGCGCGAACGATAGCGAACACGAAGAGCGCCTACGAGCAGCTTTGGGTGCTGCCCAACGTAACGGGATTACCCTGAATCCAGAAAAATGTGAAATTGGTGTGAAAGAACTCGTTTTCCTAGGTGACAGAATTAGTGAGAAGGGCATTCAGCCTTCACCGGACCTGATCACTAGTGTCTTGCAGATGCCAGCTCCCACTAACAAGCAAGAGCTCCAGCGAGTCCTTGGCCTCGTCACCTACTTCGGAAAATATCTACCTCACTTTTCTGAGAAAACAGCCCTACTCCGCGAGCTGCTCAAGCATGACCGAGACTTCACATGGGGACCAGAACACAACAAGGAGCTGGACAGCATCAAGGTTGCCCTCACCAACGCGCCTGTCCTGGCAGTCTACGACCCGAGCAAGCAGACGAAGGTCTCAACAGACGCCTCAAGGTACGGTCTCGGTGCTGCACTCTTCCAGAAGCATGGCCCCGAGTGGCGACCAGTAGCGTACAGCTCAAGACGCCTAACAGATTGCGAAACCAGATATTCCCAAATTGAGAAGGAAACTTTGGGAACTGTGTACGGCTGCGAAAAATTTCACGACTTTATTTATGGCCGGAAAGTACTCATAGAAACTGACCATCAGCCTTTGATTGCAATATCAAAGAAATGTCTGGGTGACATGCCCCCCAGATTGCAACGGCTTTTCTTGCGATTAATGAAGTATGACTACCACTTTAGTTATGTGCCTGGCAAACTCCTTGTTCCAGCAGACACGCTATCCAGAGCGCCAAGCCCCTCCAGCCAAACGGTACCGAACGACACCGACGACGTCGAGGTCCACGCGGTCTCTGTCCGTTCCAGTGTGGTGAGTGAAAGGACAGTTAGAATACTTGAACAAGAGACAGCACGGGATCCTGTTTTGTCCAAGGTCATGGAAGCTCTTTTAAATCATCAACCGCTCATTGGCCAATACAAGTCTTATGCCTCGGAACTTTCAGTCATAGGTGGTCTGCTGTTCAAAGGAACCAAAGTGGTGATACCCAAAGTGCTAAGACCCGAAATGCTCCGGAAGCTGCATGCGGGTCACTTGGGAATAAATAAATCAAAGGCAAAAGCTCGTCGATTGATGTTTTGGCCCGGAATGTCTCAAGAGATCAGGGATATGATTGACCGGTGTGAAACGTGTAAGGTTAACTCGTATGCTCAGCCCGAAGAACCGCTGTTGATGAGACCATCTCCCGCTTCTCCGTGGACAAGAGTAGGAGCAGACTTATGTCAACATGCAGGCAAAACATATCTGGTTGTCTATGACGCCCACTCTAACTACCCTGAAGTTGAGCAACTGGAAAGCACCACAGCTCCTGTCGTTATATCAAAACTGTCGTCTATATTTGCTAGACATGGCATACCGCTCGAGGTCTTGACAGATAACGGGCCCCAGTTCAGCTCCAGAGAATTTGCAACTTTCGCAGCAGACTACGACTTCAGGCACATCACCTCGAGCCCTCGATTTCCGCGATCCAATGGGCTAGCCGAGAAAGGTGTGCAGATCATCAAACGTATCCTGAAAAGACTTGCTCTGCAGGAGGGGACTTCTATCAAGGTCTGCTGAACTACAGAACTTCGCCCCTCGAGTGCGGCCAAAGCCCAAGCGAGCTGCTGATGGGACGTCGTCTACGCTGTGGCCTACCAGACTTCACCACATCACCGGGTGATCCACCCACAAAGCGGATGCAGCGTCGCACCACCAGAGGAGCACTACCAGGACTGCGCCCAGGGAGTGTCGTTCGAATGAAAAGTGACAAAGGATGGACGACAAAGGCAAAAGTCAAGGACCAAGTTGCTCCGCGTTCCTACAAGGTTGTCACCGAGGATGGTGCGGAGTATCGCAGAAACAGGCAGCACTTGCGGACCACTCCAGAGGCCTTCAACATCGACAGACATCCCGAGGAGTGGACCACAACGCGAGCTGCACAAGAAAGCCCGATAAAAGACTCTTCAGGCGAGACCTCAATGGAGTCGGAGCCAAGAGACCCCCGCCTCAAGACCAGGACGGTTCGCAGCCCAATCTGGATCTTGGACCTCCTGTCAGCGCTCGTGCACCTGACCCACCACCAGTCCGACATTCTGGCCGGACGCGTCGGGCTCCACGAAGACTCAGCTATGACTGTAATTTTGATCAAGAGAAATGTTAAACACATGTGGTTAAAGAAAGGGAGGTGTAACGGAATGTAGCGGCATCACTAGCCTCATCTGGCAACAATGGCCTAGAAGCTGCTAGGCAATAAACCGGCTCCGACGGGCAGTCGAGTCGCAGCACTCACAAGGCACAGTTCGTCTCCCGGCTCTTTACTAACGACCCATTCCGTAGGTCGTTACACGGTGCACCTGAAGTGCTGATCACAGATCGCGGGTCATCCTTCATGGCACAGCTAACTCAAGAAGTTCTTCGGCTCAGTCATACCAGTCATCGACGAACAACCGCTTATCATCCGCAGACCAACGGGCTAACGGAGCGGCTCAACAAGACGATCGCCGACATGACTTCCATGTACGTCGACGTAGAGCACAAGACATGGGACGAGGTGTTGCCGTACGTCACGTTTGCATACAACACAGTGGTGCAAGAAACCACGGGAATGACACCGTTCCAACCGGCACACGGCCGGACGGTTACCACAATGCTCGACGCCATGCTGCCTCACGCGCCGGCCGACGATGGAAACGACGATGCTCAACTGATCCCGCAGCGCGCGGAAGAAGCTCGCCAACTGGCAAGAATCAAGATTCATGACCAACAGCGAGTCGACGCACGCCGCTATAACCTTCGTCGCCGGGACGTCCACTTTCAACCCGGAGACCGGGTGTGGGTGTGCACACCGATCCGCCGCCGTGGCCTGAGCGAGAAACCCTAAAGCGCTACTTTGGACTCTGCAAAGTGCTTCGTCGACTCGGGGATTTGAACTACGAGGTGATGCCCGACGGAACACGGACTTCATCACGCCGCCCTCCACGACCAGAAGTCGTGTCCACGTCGTGCGCATGAAGCCGTACTTCGCTCGATAGGACTATGAGCCTTATGTCTTCCAAACGCCTCATTAGTTTATTGTTATCTTTGTTTGCTTTGTTTTGTTTTTGTACTGCATCGGGGCCATGCACTTTTAAAGCGGGGAGTAATGCCGCGCGCGCAGCTGGCCATGGGCAGCGCGCGTGGCCCAACGGTTATCGCGCCTGCATCCCACGCGAAAGGCCAGGGTGCGATTCCTGGGAGCGTCGTGTCTTTTGTTTATTCCTGCAATTTGGTGTTCCGGAAAATTCGAGAATCCTGTTGCTTGTTCGCGGTCAGAATGTTCTACGCGTCGAACCTTCTACCCCGATTATTCCAGAAGCCCGCGCGTGTACATTAGGGGTTTCTGCGTGGCGAGCCAGAGTCAGCGTTTCGCCCCAGCGTTCGACCTGTGCTGTTACGCCGACTTCTGACGCCCGCGACGCTCTGCTGTTCTTCTGTTCCCTTTTTTATGTTTGGGCACAAGTTCGCCCCGATTAAACGTTTCAGTTTTCTCAGTTATTCCTTTGTTTTGTCACCTCGTCATTCGTGACAATATCCCAACCGCTCAATCACCTACTAAAAAAGGCGTCAAGTGGTGTTGGGCCGAACAACAACAATGCGCATTCGCAGCCCTTTCCAAAGCCGTGACTGACAACGCTTGTTTACAGCTCCCAGACTTGAACAAGCCGTTCGTTCTGCAGACAGATGCAAGCGACTGTGGCCTGGGTGCTGTCTTGCTGCAGGAGTATGGCGGTGTGCTTCGGCCAGTTGCTTTCACGAGCCACACGCTAACTCCAGCCGAGCGCAACTACAGTGTCGCAGAACGTGAATGTCTCGCCATTATTCATGCTTTGAAGCGCTTCGATATGTACCTAGATGGCGCAACGTTCCAGATTCAATCTGATCACTTAGCGCTATCATGGCTAAGGGGACTTAAGAATCCAGCTGGACGTCTTGCTCGTTGGGCGCTTACGCTACAACAGTACGACTACTCCATCGTGTACCGCCCGGGGTCAACGAACAAAGTTGCTGATGCGCTCTCTCGTGCTCCACTTCCTGAGGAACACTCGCAGGATACCCATGGCTTGGTGACCGTCGCGGTCACGGCACGAGGATCCCCAGATTCACGGTGGGGTACATTGGTGAGCCGCGAGGACCTTCGCCAGGCGCAGCTGGATGACGGACTCTGCCAACGCGTGTCCGCTTGGCTGGCAGCAAGAGGTCCAGTCGACCGCCCAAGTGACGAGGAGTTCGACTCCTACTTGATGAGCGACGACGGCCTCCTGCTGCGCTACATCCCCCAGGCCGACGACGATCCGGATGGCTCGGCGTTCCGGACCGTGATACCCCGCAAGCTACGTAAGCTTTTCATCCGATACATGCATGACTCTGCCTTGGCAGGACACAGCAGTGGGAGCAAGACTTACGAAAAGTTATCCCAAATTGCTACCTGGCCAGGTATGAGGCAGGATGTGCTCCGATACGCTCGTAGCTGCTCGGTGTGCCAGAAGGCAAAACCACGTGGTGGTCAGCCCCCGGTCTCATGCAACCAATCGTGAGTCAGAGCCCTTGGCAGATTTGTTGCTGTGACGTCATGGGCCCCTTCCCACGCAGTACTCGCGGCAATCAGTACTTGTTCGTGGTAACCGACCACTTCACGAAGTGGGTTGAGTTATTTCCTTTGCGGAAACTAGATTCGCAAAAAATCTGGGAGTGTCTACTTGAAACATTCGCTAGGTTTGGCTTTCCTGCACAGCTTGTAAGCGATAATGCCTCCTATCTAACGAGTAAGGTGTTCGTGGACGCTTGCGCGGTGCTGGGAATTAAGCACAAAAGAACTTCCCCGTACCACCCACAAGCAAACATCACGGAAAGGGTAAATCGGAACCTTAAGATGATGCTAGTGGCCTACACCGAGCGCCACAAGGACTGGGACGCGAAACTGCCCGAGCTGGCATTCGCAACCCGTACGACCACTAATCGGTCAACGGGTCTCACTCCTGCCCAATTGAATTTCGGCAAGGAGCTCGCGTTCCCGCTTTTTAACAGTCTCCTTTCTACAGAGTCTGGGGAAGGCTTCGCCCCTACGTGAAGTTCGCAGAGGACCTGCGAAAGCGCTTCTCCGATAACCTTCGAGAGGCACGAGAGAATCTCGACGTCGCCCGAGTACAGCAGGCAGAACAGTACAACCAGGGGCGACGTGACTTGCAGTTCGAGGTGGGAGATTTCGTGCTCCGGCGTACTCACCCACTGAGTGACGCCGCTCGAGGCTTCGCAGCCTCCCTCGCCAACAGGTGGGAAGGTCCGTTTCGCGTGCGTGAAAAGTGCTCACCACTCACGTACAAGCTAGTTCACTGTGAGTCTAGTGAGGAAACCGGACCTGTTCATGTCACCGACCTTAAACGATTTTTTCAAGCAGAAGACGAAGATTCCTCGCAGGACCGGAACGACACTGACGGCAGTCGCGTTCCGGAAACCCCCTTGTCTCCACCAAGGCGGCGGTATAACCTGCGACGTCGGTGACACGAAAGAGAGAGGAACCATTTTTTTTTCTCTTCGGCTTCGCCTCTCTCGCATTTTGGGGGTAGTTTTCTACTTCCACGGATCTGCTCCCTTTTCAAGAGAGGGGGAGAAGATTGTGTACCCACCTCAGATCCGTTATTTCGAACTTTCTGGAAGGGGTGCGAAGATAACGCCAGGCTCAACCCTCAACTGAGCCCCATGTCGTCTGCTTCCTTGTTTTTCTATGGAGCTGGCTCATGGACAACACCGTCGCCACACCCGCCATCGGAACGACACGGCGGCCGGTCTCATCGTGGACCGGGCCACCAAGGACGTCGGCGCGCCAGGGACGGTCCAGAGCAACAAGGTGGCCGCCAGCCGAGCCCTGATCAAGAGCAAGGAGCTCAAGCGACAAGCTGGAGCTGACCGAGCCGCTGCAGAAAGAGCAGCATGTGACCAAGGAGCTGGGAAGAGCGAACGCCGAACGCATCGCGTGCGTCAACACAACGCGGCGAGCGCGACCTCCAACTGGCCATCGCGCTCGTCCAGCAGGCGCCGGCCGGACTTGCAACGCCAGTCCGCCCAGCAGCGCCATCCACCCCCTGACGCCCACGACGTCGTCTCGGTCATCGACATGCCGGACGAAGCTTGAGGGGGGGGGGAGTGTGGGCACCCTGGCGGCTCCACAGCCCAGTTGCCCGACTGCGAGGCAAAGGTGCCGAACTTTTCCCGCGTGGCGGCGACGTCACGCCGGCCACGCGCACATCGAGTGCGCCGCCTTGATAAGGAAGATCAGAGGCGGCGCACGGAGAGTCGCTGACTGGACTCAGCCGCCGCTGGTAACCATGTTAATCGTCTTGTCCATGTCCCATTAAATGTAGTTTCTTGTTGTTGAAACCGTTGGCTCCGTGTTATTCCTCCGGGTCGGGTATGCAGCAAGGCAAACCTACCACACGGTTCACGTAACCCTTGTTCGCTGAATGAACCATAATTCTACTTAAAAAGAAAAAAAAAACATTTTTCCTGTCTTTTAAAAGTTTTTTATTTATTTATTATTATTTTTTTGTAAACGGTATGCACATTTTACGTTTTTTGTCGCCGCCTTCACGTATCCGGCGGTTCAACAAAAGCTGCAAAGCGGTTCAACAAAAGCTGCAAAAGCTTCGCCCTCAAAAGCTTCCACTTCAAGCGCCTTGTCCATACCGCTAATAGACATCGCGTTACCGACCACGCAATATGTGTCCGTAGCCACGAATATCCAAAAGCCATCGAGAAAACAAATTTAAACCTCTTATTCCAGCGTCAACAGCTAAAACACAGAATGTCTAAGTATATACGGCCATCGATACTTAGACCAAAGACACTGCTTCCACGTACGCTCGGAGGGAAAGACTGGGACATGAAAAGAAGCTTTCAGCAATTCGGCTAGACAACTCGGCTTTCCGCCTTCCCAGAGTCGACACAAGGTTCGTGTGCAACCTTGCATCGAGAGCGCTTTCAAATTCAGAAACATCGGTGCTGGCGTAAGGCCGTGGTTTCTAATTAACCACTTGATGGCACCCCTTCCCCGCTATGGTTGCGTTCCTTGAAGACGGTCTTCGTCAGTTGAACCCAACTCATGCACCTCAGCAGAAACCTCTGAGCATTTCGCCAGACAACAATCACGCTTTGCTTAGCTCCAGCTTCAGCAAGCGCTGGTTGCCTTCCGTTACACTTTGGGGCATGCTCACGAGACTCGGAAGTGTTACGGAAGCTAGAAGCCTCACACCGTAGGCGGAGCTCCTGGCGCCTTCTTGATTTGTGTCTGACTATAGTACCGTCGTCCGCACTAAGACGCTTCAAGTTTTTTTTAGAGTGTGGAGAATAGTTGTATTGGGACTTTTCAAGATTTCACGCTTTATATATGCTAGGAACTGTGTGTAGCCAAGAGTAAAATAAGAGTTTCCATTTTTCTCAAAACATTATATTCTTACTTCCCTATTCTAGCTCGCACTTTAGGCGGCGTTACGAGGCCTAAAAGGTTCTGGGACTTTATACGACGTACTTACTTTTACAAAGGTCACTGTGCGTGATCAGGAATTGATTATAAGGCCTCTCAGTGACATCTGCATGAATAGAAATAAAATACATCACTTCTAGTGGAACAACGATAGAAGTTACACTGACACTTCATGCACACACGCACACACATACAAAATACAAGGGTCGTTCAAGGCGGATTTAAAATTTTATGTCGACTCAGCGAATAAAACATCCGACAAGCAGCTATACTTCCGGTCGTGAGATATTAAAAAAAGACTACGTTAACTCTCTCCGAAAGTTTCGTTATGGTAAACATGTTCAACGATTTCTTAGACATACTTTCTGCCAACCATGAGCGACCTTTGTACCTACTGTGAAACCGTCCGTGCTGGAAACTAGCACCCTATAGTCACCCGAAAATGCCAAATAGTATTTGACTAAATGTTATTTACGATTCACATGAGACTGGAGAATAACTTTAGTGTAAAGGCGGAAAGCCTTACTGTGTGTAAACATGCCTGGCAGAAGAAAAAAACACATAGGGAAAATGTCTTATGTGTTCATTTCCACACGAAGCATGTAGAAAGAAATCGTCGCGATGCATGGAGCAGAGGCAGCCTGGAGCTAGGGGAGGGGGGGGTACTCACTGGACGCCATATTAGAGTGCACTGTTCACTGGGCATGCCCAGAACGAGATCACACTTATAGGTTCTTAAGACTGGCAATATCGATGGCGTGACAAGTCCGTCCAAAAACACTGTGGAAGCAGGCTGCCAGCTCGCGCTGAGCAGCTAAGCACACAGCTATGGCCGCCAGTGAACACGCCCTTTAGGTCAATGTAATATTTACAAATTCGCGCTAGGTGGGCTGTATAGAGAACGCATGCTGGGCTGCGGATCTTAAAACACTGGAAAATATATATTCTCTGTTCACCGCTAAGCTGACGGGGCGGCGGAAGCTGTGTGCTCGTTTAACCAGTCAACCATCGGTCCTGGATCACGTGATCAATCTCTCTGGCCATATAGTCACTCGAAGAGAGCAGGGACAGGCGATGAAAGAGGGATGATTGAATGATTCGGGGAGCACATAGCTTCCACTGTACCCTCAGCTTAACGGCGAACAGAGTATAGACCATTCCGATAATCACCTTTTCCAAGCTACCCTTGTCTATACTGGGCTGTGAAATGCGATCGGAGCGTAAGCAGTAACTCTCTTTTACGGAATGTCAGACGTGCGTCCGCAGCCCAATGGCGCGGCTTTTTTCGGTGGGTTTATTTATTTAGTATACCCTCAGGGCACGAAGGCAATGAAAAAGAAAGCGGCAAATGAAAATACAAAAAAGCACAGGAAAAATAAAGCACACTGGGAACAAAAAAAAAGAAGAAAACACTCAAACAATAAGGAATTGGTAGTTAGTTTTAGTAGCAAAAAAAAAGTGTAGTCAACAATCGATGTTAGTGATACGGGTAAGCGTTTCCAATCATTGAAAATTCTAGGAATAACTGATGCAAACAAAATAGGGTGTCAAAACGGGACCTTGATTTTGTGACGATGATTAAGACGTGCGGAAACAGATGACGGTGGGATTATTAGGTGACCATTGAATATGAGGGACATGTGATGATAGATCTGATGAGAAAGACAAATACCAGAAATTCTGCCATGATGTACGAGACTTGGAAGATTAAAATATTTCATTGATGTGACACTTGCCGCGCGATTATGACTGGAGTATAAAACTTGTGGACCGGTTCTGAACGGCTTGAAGTAAGTCAGTGAGATAATTAGTAAAATGATCCGAGATGGGGGCTGCATACTCAAGTTTAGATCGCACTAGCGTTTTATAGAGAATAGTTTTAATGACAAAGAAGCTATAGGTAGAAGTTACGTTCAAGCTAGCAATGCATACAATTAGCATTGTTAGTCAGATAATTAACATGCAGCTGCCAGGAGAGATCGGCGCTTATGATCATGCCCAGATACTTGTGCGAATCTACAAGCAGTAGGGTGTGTGATGAAGGTTATAAGTAGCAGAACATTTACGTGTTATGCGCATCGTTTTGCATTTGGTGATATTAAGCTGCATTGACCAGAGTTCACACCACTGAAAATATCGAATTTAAATCGTGTTGCACTTTTTCAGAGTCAGAGTCGCTGGATTTACACAGTAAATAGCACTATCATCAGCAAAGAGTTTCATTGAAGAAGAAACACTGGTCTGCAGGTCATTAATATAAATCATAAAAAGTAAGGGACCTGAAAAGGACTCTTGAGGTACACCAGAGAAGACGAATGTGGGAGAGGAGTTAGCATTATTACACGTTACAAATTGCGAGCAATTGGATAAAAATGAAACGAGCCAGTTAAACTCGTTAGAGTCAGTGTTAAGTTTACTTAGATTACGCAATAGAAGTTTATGTGAAAGCTTGTCGAAAGATTTTGAAAAATTTTAAAAAGGTGCAGTTCACGTGAGATTCCTGATCAAGATCTGTGTGCAAATCGTTAATGATAATGAGGAGTTGAGTTTCATTAAAATAAATGTTTTCTCAAGCCATGTTCAACTGGTAAAAAGAACAAATTTGCTTCCAGAAAGTTAACGAGTTGTGTATAAATTGCGCGTTCATATACTTTACAGGGAACTCTAATTAGTAAGATGGGCCAATAATTGATGGGAAATTGCTTATTACCTGATTAGTGCAAGTGAATTACTTTACCAATTTTCCAGTCGTTAGGTGGAAATGAAGTGTCAAGTGATTCTTGAAAGATATGCGCAAAAATTAGGAAGCCGTTAGGAATTATGAAACAAAAAGACTTGCAGCTTTGATAAATTTTGAGTTAATTTCATCGATTCCTGTTGCCAAAGACAGCTTTGGCAAACCATTTAAGTATGTTTTTTTAAATTCCATTAGTACTAATGACGATCGGATCTATTAACGAAAAAAGGTCAGAATTATATGTTAAAGAGTCATTGTTAGGGGTGTTAGAAAATTACTTGATATTCACTTCCTGAAACATCGCAGCACATAAAGACTCATCATTCAGATTTTCGTCTGGTGTTTTCAGTGAGATAATGGAGGGCCCATTACGGTGAGGCATTCAATTTCCAAATTGACGATGTTTTTTTTTATCACTACTGAAAAAAAAAAGCTAAAAACAAGTAAGCTTAGCGTTGTGAACAGCACTTTTGTAATAGTGAGCAGCAACGAAATAATCCTGCCATCGGACAGGGCATGATGTGAGCCTGGCGGCTCTAAGAAACCGTTTCTTTTTGTTGGACAACTGTTAAAGCTGTACTGTCAATGCTAAGGCCTAGATAGCTTTCTGCCCCTTAAGATAGTTGGGTACGTTACTTCTGAAATGTAATTTATTCGCAATAGCTTACGAGGGGGTACCAAAAACTAACCGATCTTTTGACTTTTTTGAGTTTGCTTCGTAGTTAAAAATCCTAACCCTAATTATCGCTAGCGTAGTGTTCGACATCAGTCCGGATGTTATGGCAATAGATACAGCTAGCTAGGTATATTGTTTTTTTTTTTTTTTGTCATTGAGTACGTGCAACATTCGGCGATTATGTGATATGTTACAACAAGAAGCAAATAATGTGCGTCAAATATCTTCTTTGTTTTTAAAGAAAACAACAGGTGAAGCCATTTTATGCTTGGTTCGGATGCTTTGTACAAAATGCAGGTTTACGAGAGGTTTTCCCGTTTTAAGAGAAAGGCGACATGTCATTTGGAGACTAACCAGGATTTGCTCGGCGTTTGACGAGTAGAAATGCCCCCTTACAATTTTTTTAAAGTTAAATTTAAGTTTTTAATTTAATAACCAATTGTGCCTATTTTCTGGTGGCCAGCCGCTATGGTCACTAACTTGGTTTCTGGGCTAAGCTATTCCTAACTTGCAAGCTCCCCTTTTATAATTAAACGGGCCATGCAAGACTATGGCCATGTGACACGTGCCAGGTAAGTTGTCTGTCAAGTGAAAAGCATTCCTACCCAATAATCTTGCATGGCCCGTATACTAAGTACCCGTATACTAAGTATACTCGCACGCAGAGCCACTGGCCAAGAAACTTCTTTGTCGCCGTGTAACTTCAAGGATAAAGGCGGACGTTTCTTTTAGTCTATCCGCCAAACTTGGTGATGAGGTTGTGGGGATCGTATGGTTGGCATTGTCAAAAATGCGATCCCCAGAATTTCGTCATCAAGCTTTCCGATTTCCGCGGTGACGATATTTAAATGCGGCTCATACAGTGGACGCGAGCACCACGTGAACATTCGACTAAGGCTCTCGACAATCAATGCTTCGACATGCATTCTGACAGTGGCTCGTGCCCAATCGCGGCGATGACTGGAATGCTTTGCCAACCCCAGCGCGTGGCCATGATAAACGTTGGCGGCATACAAGACAGTAGACCATTTGCTATATTATCCCAAGCATCAAGGAAAATGCAGGGATTGGTGTTCCACGCACCACACGCGCACGCCTTCCCCGTATAAAAGATTCGAAGTAAATAACCAAAATAAAGCGTTGACGAACGCGCGTGCAAGATGCCGTTTGTTTTACGTGTTTACTTTCGAAAAGTTACTACTGCTGAGGCCAGCACGAGCGGCGCGTGGAACACCAATCCCTGCATTCTCCTTGATGCTTGGGTAATACAGCAATAGGTCTATTGCAAGCATGGCGCTTCACTGGTGCCTCATGCGTGCAAGCATATGTCACGTGCACCATGCGCGTGGACGTAGCATTGGCAAGCTTGTAAATGCACGAACTTGCCAGCACGAGCAGAGACATGGCGGCGGCCAGATGCCCTGCTTGCAATCGTCTATAGGGAGTATTCACTGGCGGCCATAGCTGTGTGCGCGACTGCTGAGCGCGTGCTGATGGCGAGCTTTCACTGTTCTTTTGCAACGTGCATTCCGCACCCTCAAGATTTTCGGTCTTAGCAGCTTGTTAGTGTGAGCTCGTTCTGAGCATGCGCTCTAAACAGCACCCACAAATGTGGCGTCTAGTGAATACTCCCTATATTCGGCTTCAGGTCACGTGGCCGCTTGTTCTGGCTGCGAGTTGAGGGGATAAACGTGATAAAAGCTGCTCGGTTTTCTCGTGTTTTTTTTTATTCTTATTGCGTGGAGGAATAAACTAACACGTGTTTCATATGCGATGAATGCCAAGTAACAATTCTAAGCGGTATTTCAAAAGTACAAAAATTGTGGCATCACCCTTTTAAGGTCTATTCCAGGGGTAGCCAAACTGCGGCTAGCGAGCCGCATGCGGCTCATCGCGGGTCCAAGTACGGCTAGCGACTCCCTGGTAAGCGTGCCCCCTTTCCCCTCCTGTTTCCCCAAGACGAAAAGAGTTTTGCAATATAAAGAAAGATCGATACCAAAAAGAAGCCTTGTGCTACGCTACGTACATACAGGTGGATTGCTTTTTGACATATAGGTATGTCCAGTGTCCTTGTTTCCAGAAAGAATTTCGATTCGTATACGCATAACGGGAGTCAGGGGCAGTGGCTGGCTGGGAAACCATGCATTCATTTTTGCTTAGCGGTTGAAGAAACGTGTTGCTTCCGGGTGATATTTGGTGTAGTCAACAATTACACCTGTCCCCTTTGGAACGTTGTTTTAGAGCGGAGCTCTTAGGCGCCCGTTTCGGCTTGAGCGGCGTCGCCATCGCCGTCGGCGTAACCGCGAGGTCACGTGACCCCCGTGAGGTCACGTGACTGTGACGTCACGTGACCCCGGTGACGTCACGTGACCCCGTGAGGTCACAAGGGTCACGTGACGTCACGAGGGCCACGTGACCTCGCGGTTACGCCGACGGCGACGCCAACGCAGCTCGGAGGGAGCAGTAGCAGGCAGGATGAGGAGGTGAGGAGGAGGGAGGAGGGGTATACGCTCCGCTCAATACCCTTCCCTCCTCCTCCTCAAGAGCTGCGCTCTAATTGGATGTTGCAGAAAGTTGTAAACGGCTTTCATTCTTTTTTAGATAATGGCGTAAGCGAAGACGTTGGGCTTATTTCATTGATCTAATATGAATCATATCTCTGAATAAGATCCTCTTCTGCCGTCTGTAGATGCTCATAAATAAGGATAACTCGCTTTTCCTTGAAATCTCATATGAGTCATAATCTGTAGAGGCAGAGTAGGTCCGCCTTTTTTCGCGGAAACAAATTGAATTGTCCCCTTACAGGCACCTGCTTACGTTGCAACCAGCCAACGCATCTATTATGACATTGTCTTCACAGAATGGTCTATTTCAGGGGTGGCCAAGTTGCGGCTCGCGAGCCGCATGCGGCTCTTCCCATGTTACAGTGTGGCTCGCGGCTCCCTCCTAACCTCCCGCCCCTCCCCTGCCTCCCTGCCGGTCACACAAGCGCGTCCTCAAAAAGAAATGGAACGCGTTTTGAAATCGAAAGGCAGGTTGCGGTTTGGTACTGTGGTGCTACTGCCTTACGTAGAATTGGACTGTGTTTCACTCGGATGGACTAGAAAGTAGTTCGAGCTTCGTTTATTGCTATTTACAAAAATTTTCGCCCCCCCCCTCCCGCGCGGCTCTCGGGAAGTTTTGTGGCGTTGTTTGCGGCACTTAGGCCGGGTCAGCTTGGCCACCCTTGTCTATTTCCTCGACCAACAACTCTTTGCCCCGTTCTATAGGTGCTGCGAAGTTGCTCACCGGGGGACTGGAGTGCTACTACATACAGACACATAACTACTATAAACAGACAAAGACAAAGATATTCAAGCTTGCGTAACGTGGTTCATATATACTACTAGCTCACCTCATGAAGAAAAAAAAACTTTAGTAAACAGTACGAAAAAAAAAAAGTCGTATCGAATTATGCGCACTTGTTCGCTTGTTATTGCGCTCCTTCCATGATTTTCAGCGTGTCGAACGTAGATATGTTATTTTCGTTTCATACATGCGCATGCTGACAACGCGTTGGCTCGTACATTTGCTGCTGGACAGCAGTGGCAACTCTTTTTTTCGGTCGTCCAGCAGTTTGATGTCGGAGGCCTTGCAGACGTAGTCGAAGTAGTCCGAGCAGGGCTTTCCCCCGCATGTGCCTTCTGCGCACTCATAGCTAAAAAGAAATACATTACATCTTTACGCATTTGTCAATTTATTTATTTTAAAAAATACTTTCAATAGGTTATAGGGCGCTACGCATTCCAAGCCGGGGATAAATAATTAAAAAAAAACGCATGACAATAAAACATGAAAACTGAAACACAAGACGGTGGTGTCAGTTCAACTTACTAAAGCATGTATAAACTTATTCAAGCTGCAATACGTTTAGAGCGAAACCAAAAGACTGTTGTTCACTGATGGAGGCAAATTTGCTGGGGAGAAGGTTCCAATCGGAAACGGCGAGGGCAACCGGTGAATTTTTAAGCATAATAGTTCGTGCAAATGTGGGGTCTTATTTGTCTCGACAGTATGATTTTCATGGAGGGCTGACTTTAGCTAGGACCTGCCTGAGCGCGAAATTCCAGTACGTATGCGATGGCTTTCCCAAATATTAAGTAATAGACAAGTCACAAAACGACACCTAGAATCGACGAAATGATCACTTGGACGATTTTAGGTCGCCTAAGGAAATCCCAGTGGCACTGCATGATATTGTACTCGTGCATAAGTGGACAATTAACAAAAGAGCGTCACGCAAGGATTTGTTTTCCCGATTACAAACTTCAAGTCAGAGTTGAATTCTGGGATAACGCGAGGAGAAAAGCAAAGAAAGGCTGATATCTTGTGTTTTTGCACTGAACGTGCCAAGCACTATAGTTACTGAAATGCCGGGGGATCTACGATAAACGAACGTCTAATCTACTGATGCGAAGAGTATTGAACCCCTAAAATATAAAATTATCCTCTCTTCTCCCAGGGTTGGTTCGCTTTCGATAAGTGGACCCCAGGTGAAAATACACTGGCTCAATGACAACTCGCCGATGTTTGAGTGAGATAACTTGATTCTCACCTAAAGCGTTACACGCTTTGCTGTTGCAGTAGAAGGCGTTCACAAAGGCTGAAAAACAAATGCAGAAGCAGGCTTAAAACAGGTGGTTATATGATACGAGCTATCCGTTCAGTTATATATACATATGTCAGCACCAAAATCCTCCCGCGCACTTCCATGGTCTCTTTGGGGAAGGGCGATGTTGAAGACCCCGACATTAGAGATGAATGCTGACCCGGAAAGGAATGGTCCACACAATTATTAGCGTAAATCGTATATGGATGCAATGGTGACTGTACACCGTTCTAATAGTGAGTTTTAGTATTGCGTATACGTGCAGCACTGAGCGTTTGCGTTAGCGTTGCGTGTTCCACAGCGTGCGCGGAGGTTCAAACTGCGCCTTAGATTTGCGAATTGCGACGACGCGCATACGCAGGCTACAGCACGCAATGCTAACGCAAACGCACAGCACTTGCGTTTGCTTCTATGCGCAATACTAAAACTCTCTAATGTTTACCAAGTAACCGCCCAGAACGCACATGTCCGTTCCTTCGGAAAGCGGGCAAAGCCCGATACTAAATACGATAGAATTTAATATCGTTATATCGTATATTGCAATAGCAGATCCGCCTTACATACGAGCTTATGCTCTGTACGCGTCTACATAAGGCTCATTGCGATGCCTGGGTTATGGCGGTCACGTGACATTTCTTTGTATGTTCCACATTTGCCCAAGCTTACAGAATGATGTGAACGGTCAGCGGGGAAATTCGGGGAAACAGTCTCTCGTTTGTTGTCGTAATAAAGCTCTTTGACTGCCCTTTATCTTTGGGACGGTGGCTCACATGAAATGCTCTTGACGTAGAAAATGGTCGGGATGGCCACCGCGCAAAAGAGGACAAGTGGAATGGCTCCGATGATGATCCAGTAGGCAGAAAGCTTCTTCAAGATGTTGCTGTGTCGAGAAGAAAATAGGGTCAGGAACGCAGGGGTCTGACGACTAAGGTAAGGTGTAATTTATTATGCTTTGTTAGAAGAAGCTTTTGGGTGGTTTCGGACGGATTGCACAATAGCTTGACGTCCGTTATGTCACGTGCTGCTTTATCGTGAGGGAGGTTGTTTATCGAGCCCGCCATGCTAGGCTAATGTATGAAGTCGTGACGTATTACGCCCACTGCGCTATGCGTTATGGTGCGTTATTTTATGAATGATACACCCTGTGACGTCGTGAGGTCACGTGGGGAGCCACGCTTCGTCATTCGGGGGACAGTTGCGCGCGTCGAAGGTCGCCTGCGATCGCAGGCTCCCGTAAGTCCTTGTGTCGCCGACCAAAGGCTTTGGGGTGGGGATCGCACAATCCGGGGTTTGATTCCTGCTGTGCCGCTTGGTGAATCCCGGTAATTGAGAGTAAGTGTGATTTAGTGTAGTTCATTATGACAAAGGATGCCCTCTATGTGCTATGTGCCTTTACGCAATGCCTGTTGTGTGTTTTGTCCGCGCGTAGCCATTTCGTTACGCGCGCATGAAATCAAAACCACAAACACATTCTGTGCTAAAATGTCTGTATATAAGCATACGGTTTGTTTTATGATTTATTTTTTCTTGTCGTTCAGAGTAATTTATAAAGCTTTACCTACAAGTGGATAATAACCGGGAGCGCAAGCACATAAGGCTTCACATCGTATCTTAACGCCGGCGGTCTCAAGCCTGAAAGCGAGCACCCGCAGATTCCGCATGCAGTGACGCACGGCTGTCTTGCGATGTGCACGGTGCCAAGGTGCACGCATCAGACCAACACCGCCGTTGTGCTCAATTTTCTACGTCACCCACTGAGGGCCAGCGCGCGGGGCACGCATACTGGCATAGCGTTCTATATACTAACAAAGCCTGGCAGATCGCCACGAGAAGCGGCCGCCGAAATGAAAACGGTGGAGCGGCAGACAGCGGATGAGAGAAGAGCCACGTGACTGGCGCCCCGCTGCGGCGGGACGCCGAAACGCAGCGCCTCGCCGCTGCGGCGAGGCGCGGTTTCGTGTCCTTGCCGCTGCAAAAGCTGTGCGCTGACGTCCAGGTTCCCCGAGAAATGGCTCTTTGATGCTCTGTGCTACCAGATCCTTGTGCTCCAAATCTGTGACTGGGCGGCTCCGTCGTCGAAGTGCCAGGCTTTGTGAGTATAGAGGAGGCTATGATACTGGTCACGCGGGCTGAGGCAACGTTCGGCTAAAACTCGCGCCCAATCAATCAGACCACGTGCCCGGGCCGAACGCTGGCGGGGTACTCGTATCCAATGCGTAGCACGCGCTGGCCCCACTAGCTAACGTAGAAAAGAAAGCACAACGCTTTTGTTATCTATGCTCGTTGTCACGTCAAGAAAAAAATGTATTACGGATTATTTATTTGCTGCGCGAAGTAGTTCTAACAAGATTTGGTTGTCAAGTGAAGAAACGATGCTTCTGGCGTTTGTAAAGTATATACGTCTTGATAAAGCGACATAAAGCTCCTATACGTGTATCTTAATTCAACGCACAAAGGGTGAATTACTAACGTTCCGCGAGGAGCCGGACTACTTTTACTATCGTTCTTGAGGTGAACACAAGTATACGTTGCCCTGACACGCATGACCAGATGAAAATCGTTTCTCACTCTGCGCGGGCCTGTCCGAGCGCAGGTCCGGCCGAGGGGGCGCTCTCCAAGCCAGACACGCCGGACTGCATAGACTCGTCGCCCATCCTCTGCAAGGAGAAAACAACGCGGCCGGCGCTCTCCTCGGACAACGAGCGGGGAAGACGGGTCAACTAAAGTAACGTGACACTTTCAAAACTTTTTTAACGCGTTTATTGGTGGCCCGCATTTGCCTACGCCACGTGTTGGTCACTGCTCGTGCGCAGGAACCAGATCCGCGTCAAGTTATACGTCTGCGCAGGTGCAGCGTCGACAGCAGCGCCACCGCAGCTGCGTGACGTGAAAGCGGCGCGTGTCGGTACAGGGTTAAGAACTATTCGGAGAACAAGTCGTCTGCTTCTTCAGCAGGGGTTGCTGTGACGTCAGGACGACGCCCAGCTCTGATTGGCTTTGATTGAAAGGATAGTTGGTAGACCTCAATGCTAGATGCCTTGCGGTCTACCCACTATTTCTTTTTTTCAATCAGCCAATAAGCGCTTGGGGTTCTGATGTCATCGGAACCCCTGCGCAAAAAGCAGACGAACTTACGCTTCGCATAGTGCCAGGGACGGAGACGCGCTCCAGGCACCGTCATGAGAACGGCAAGGAGACTCTTTCAGACGGGCGGCCCCCAGCACGCACTCGTTGACTTCCGTCGTGCTTTGGCGTCGCGTGCAAAGGTACCCAAAGCTCGAACAATTCTGCCTGACGTCATCATCCTTCAGTGACTGTAGACCGTAAACAATAGCAGACCGGCCGAAACCATTCAGATAAGACGCGGGTCTGTATATGTGTTGCAATTTTGACACTTCCTTGAGTATGTGCCGGATGGATGTTAATGGCTATACCCTTTGCAACGGGCGGTAGCTTGCACCACCTCGCTTAAGTCTAAAACGACAAACTTATGATTCCTCCCGCCCTTCTGAGCCAATTTTCTCTTCTTGACACTGCACCTTGACTATCACCAGTCAGTGTGGAATATCACCAGGATACCCTTTTTTGGGGGATCGGGGGGAAAGAACTAAAAACGTCACACCTGCCTCTTCAACCCGGCGAGGGAGTCACCAATTTTTCTATGGTTAAACCTTGTCGGAGTTACCCCGGCACCGGACAACACTGGGAAACTGGGTTGAGACTTTGGGCATGCATGGTTGCCACGTGGGCAGTTCTTACACTCAGCGGTGTCCATGTGTTTGGAGTAACGCACCGCAACTCGAAACACGAAAGGGCTCCACCAAAGCCCGCTGTTCAGGCGCGTTACGCCAATCACGTGGGCACCGGTGAGAGCCGAGAGAACACGTCGCTGATGTCACCCGTTACGCTTGCCCGGACATATGAAAAACAAACAAAAAGGGGCAATGGTGATGACGTTTAGCTCAACGTTGGCTACGTCAACGCCGCAGCACTTGACAGCGCTGTTGGTTTCGCCTCAATTCGCCTGCTGGAGTCAGCCGTCTTCGGTAACTTGGCACGTTGCAAGGTTTGCTGGACCGTTCATGAAACATTTAGACAGAACTATGGTAATATTTGATGTGTGTTCTTCTTAAATAATAATCGAAGTAGACTGCAGTTTTTTTATTTTTTTCAAAACCAAAAAGTGAAGCGTAGTTGCCCTTGAATTAGTCTGTTCAGCCCCATCACTAGTGTGTACGTATCTAAATGTAAGCTTTCGGGTTCGGTTTGCCCATTTTGCGTTTAAACCTTTCATGTATAAATATGTAAGTACCTTTTGTGTCCACCACGTATCATCCATTTCGGTCAACCTTTGTTAAAATTTCCAACTTAATAATTATTTTCCTGCTATCAAAAGACGATCAGCCCATGCCCCCTGTACTTCCTCATTCTTTTTTCATGTGCTCCCAGTGTCAATCTGCCCACGCTTCTTTGTCGCATTTCTAATCCTGATTTGAACCTCTGATTTCATGCACAGCACATGCCATGTGCGTGATTTCCAGACTTGCAAACATGGAGGACAGAGTTGCTCAAGTTTAGAGTAAGAGGCGGAAAAGCATACCATGGTTTGTTTCGCGATTCACCGCACATATGTTTCCCCTTACGTTTTATGCGGTTCTATGGTCCCTAAAAGAATTGCATTACTAAGATGCCCCCGTAAGAAATTTTGGCGTTTTAATAAGACACTCGGATATGATATTTGTGTGCAGTCAGGTCACAACAATACCCAACTCAAATTTTAGTGGGCGTGCGAAAATACAATTTGTAAAATTGACGCGTCACGTCAGAGCGTCAGAGGTGGTTCATATGGTTACGTTAGCGGCGCGACGCGACGCGCTTTTCGCTCACACGTGTCTTGTCCTTTAGTATTCGCAACTTTCCCGACCTGTAGGGGGCGCACTGGTGCCTATGAAAATGACTGTCATCTGGAAAATCGTCGTAGAAGAGCAGTTCGGGGCTGGGTTTCCGACGCGCAAGTAATTATAGTTTTCATGTACTAGCAGTTCTATAGTCTTCCTCTTTTTTCACGCCAGAAAGGTGTAAGCGAGCACTTTCGTTCTGAAGCGGATAATCCATGTGCTAGGGAGCGCGATTCTCACACCGCGGTATCACCATCGCCGAAAGTTGCGCATTCGTTTTCTTTTACAACCGGCACCCTTCCTTTCTTGCTCCAGAGGCAATGTTCGGCAATGACTAGAGCCCGCATAGCATATACTCACCAAATTGGGCGAGAGTCCGGGCTAGGAGGTGGGCGAGGTGAGGCGGTTCCTCGGGATCCAAAGGCAGTCGGCGTGGGATTGAGGACGCGCCCTGTGCCTCTGAGCTGAGATGGTGGCCCCTCGAAGACAGCGGAGCAGGCACTTCGGGTAGGGATGCTCCAGGCACGCGCTGCCGGCACGGGTGCTGCCGCTTCTTGATGTCCACGTCGCTGAAGGTGCTTGACTGGCACACGTGTAAACTAAACCGTGAACCGTAAAGACTGGTTCAGACAGTTGCGTTTGACTGCGTTTGACTGCGTTGCGGCAGCTAGAAACCAGAACATCCCTGCTGCTTATATCGCGTGCGAAGATGATTCCTTGAATTGGATTCCACGCTTCATACGAAGCACAGATGTGCCGGTGACTCGCTTTCGGTTCTCGACGCAACGCAGTCAAACGCACTCAAACGCAAGTGTCTGAACCGGCCTTAATACTTTGCCCAAGACACGCCATGCGTAACGTTGCACCGTGCCTCGAATACTTCCCTAGAGAAGCGTACATTATGCGCAATGCGTCAAAACAACTCTATGGTCACTAACAGTTAAAAAAAATACGCAGGGCGTGGTTTCAAATGTTCGTGTTTTGCTATTGGTTATTCGGCGATGGTATTGGTAGCCATATGGCTCGCTATTGGCTATGCACTGATTGACTGCGGAGCGCTATTCAGATGCACGGGACTCGCCACGCGCTGCGATTTTCAGGCTGTATACGGCAATATTTTGGGAGCGCTCGTTTGTTCCTCACTTTTGTTATTGAACAACTCATGTTTGCTCTTTTGGTCCTCATATGTGGGGATGGGGTGGGGATGGAATGGCGCATAGCATATACCCACCCTGCCCGTTTCGATCTGGATGAGAATCGTACCGGCGTGCGGTCGTGTATCTCTACTGCGTGATGCACGTTAAAGACACCAGGCTAGCGGTTGTACTGCACTGGCTAAATTACTCATCTACAGCGAGTGACTCGCCGCAACTTTAAAAATGGCTGACCAACTACACGCTGTATAAATATCCACAGAACCGCAATTATTTATTTTCCTCATATGTGGCGTGTGTGCATGGTATCTTTTCTGTACTGAATATACTACATGTAACTAAGTTTTTAGTCGGCTGCATGCATAAAGGTGCAACCCCACCGTGCATGACGTTTTGGTGCTTTTTTGACGGCTTATAACTTCCTTTCTATGTATCTTACAATTATAAAGTTAATGTCAAATTAAAGAACTGTTTTTCAAGAATAATTTAATGTCTCGTTATTACGATTATTTTTAGTTGTTAGTTAATTATTCAGCTTTTAATAGACCATAGTTTCTACTCTTGAAAAAATTATTTCTCGAGTTATAACGCCCCATCGTCCATGATACTTTACGTGAGCGTTCGGTTAGATTTAATAAACTAAAAAAGTAAGCAACGAACTGTACAGATAATGTATATTTTAAAATAAAAAATAAAGTTTAAAATGGTAATTATTTTAAAAAGCCTCTGACACGCCAAAAAAAATTTTTTTTCATGCTAGGCGTTGAATTGGCATATCAGGACATTACAAAAAAATTGTTTCACTATAGAGTTGCGTAGTTTTTTTATAAAAAATAGAAATACGAGGCCCAATTCAAAGTTCCCGCCGTGCACTGTGACGTAACAGTGTACCGCAAGGTGTCGGGGAGGTCAGAAGGGAGGCATCACCGGAAGTCACGTGAGTTGTATCCCTCCTCGTGCTTACCGCGAGCGCGTGTAATATTTTTTTTAAATATTTTTGTTATTCTCCGCATTTCCACGAGCGATCGAAGCAGACAAGGTTTCTTTTATTTGCCTTTCATCGCTTAATGTTGCTGTAAAGGTAGAAGAAGCGGAGTCAGTGAATTGACGTGATCAACTACAATGCCTAGAAGGTGCTGTGTGAGGGACTGTCCCGGTATTTCAGCAACTGAAGAAGAGATCACACTGCATGCATTTCCGAGAGACATACATCGGCCGCATGTGCACCTAGTAAACAAGTTCTACTCATGTTCTAGACAAAATACGTACTTTGTGCTCGACGTTTACTTGTACTTGGTACACAAACCAGTTCGTATTCTTTAGACGGCAGGCATCTTTAGCCTGGAGAGTATCCGATGATTCAACAACCTCGGTGTCTGAACCTTCAGCAATGCGATCGGGCGTGTCGTATGCTAGCAATCCTAATTTCTGCGAGCGTTCTAAAATTTTTTTTTCAAAACTTGATAGCTTGTTTTGCGCCCAGTATAGCTCTGTATTATCGGACTGACGGCATGCACTCGTACACTGGCTTGTACTCGCAACGCTTTCATCATTGACCTCCATCACGTCGATCCACTGACTCTTCGTCCTCAAATTTTACAGCACGCAAACTAACCAACGGTGCAGCGGTAAAGAGCTAGTGGAACTGAAACTTCGTTTTCTACGATCGCTCGTACAAAGAGCAGAGTAAAAAAAAAAAAAATCTTAGGCACGGTCGCGGAGAGCACGAGGAGTGAAACTCACGTGACTTCCGGTGAACCCACGTTTAGTGACGTAGGTCGATGCCTCCCTTCTGACCGCCCCGACACCTTGCGGTACACTGTTACGTCACAGTGCACGGCGGGAACTTTGAATTGGGCCTCGTATTTCTATTTTTTTATAAAAAAACTACGCAACTCTATAGTGAAACAATTTTTTTTGTAATGTCCTCATATGCCAATTCAACGCCTAGCATGAAAAAAAAAACTTTTTTTTGGCGTGTCAGAGGCTCTTTAAGGCACTATAAAAATGGAATCACGTCAACTAATCGAAATAACGAGACATTAAATTATGAAGCATCCTTCGATATTGCATTTTACAGAACTTCCATATTGATATATTACACGTTAAGATTGTTATAAGACCTCAAACTTTTCCAATTCAGTTACGGCAAAATGGAAGTTTCTTAATGTAAAGTACAGACGGCGACACGTGTTCAAGAACAGCTTGATGTGCATTTTCCGTCGTGTGCCGCTTGAACGCCACGTGAAAGACAGAAAAAGCGCCAGATGTCAGGGTGTCAGATTCCTGGATGCCCGCAGTAAGCGAGCCAGAGATGTCAGAACAACAAGCGCGAGGCTGCGGGTGCAGCACAGCTACTTTTGCGCGCGTTCTACTGTGCGTCACTACACATGCCCGACGCGATCCAAATAAAATGGGCGCCATAAAATGCATTCTGCCATTTCAGATTCCGCCACGTATGCGAAAACGTTTTAATGATTTTATCACTTGCAAAATTATTTTCGCAATGAAACTATGCTTGTCGGAATGGTTGGAATATAATTTGTTTCAAAAACCACCTCGGTGGCTCTTAAGTGGCAATGATATTAGAACAAAACACAAAACAATAAATCGTCTCAGTGTCTCTGAGCCAACGCGCTGGCCCAGGAATTCATATTTGTCGGGTTTAAATATTGGCCGAGGTGCCCGCAATCCGACAGAGGCCAATCTGAGATTTCGGTTGCACGTCAAAAGATGTCCAGTTAGTCAAAATATATCCGCAATTTTTTTATTGGGGCGTGTTAAGTGAATTTTGTTGGTGTAACTTGTGAAATCATAAATCTGAATATTTGCTTTGCTTTACCTTAGTTCGGAGCGCAGCCAACGCTACGGGCTGATGAAGCCACTGATGCAGCGCCAAGAGCGCGAGAACAAGCTGTTCGTTCTCTTTCTGTGCCTATGCGGTCGGGCTAAACTAGAGTCACTAAATAAGCTACGCGTCAAACACATCTTGGTGCTTAAAATGATGGTTGTCAGTTATCTGAAGCTTTATCTGAAATCACAGGAAACGCTTCTCCGTACTCCACAAATGTTTAAACAGTTCGCGACAAAGCAAAGCAGTATTACGTGAGCTTCCCGACACCGAAACTAATGCTGAAGAAGTCGCACTCTTGAGTCATTACGATCGGCAGTTGCGTTTGATTTGATACCTAACAACCAGGATGGCTGCGCCCACAACAATATCGGGGACAAAGTGCCGATACTCTAAGCGTAGCTCATTTGGTTTAGCTCAGAGGCTGAACTAAGCGCGGTTGCTGCTTCTCTCGATTGCAGCCATCTTTACTTCTTCCGTAAAAAGATCCCAACGCACAGCCCACAGTGTTTGATCGTTACTATATAAATTTTCAAGAAGCTTGCTCACACTTACTCTAAAAGGCTCATCCGTAAGAATACCACTGTTGAGAGCTTCCATAGTGCCCAGTCCCATTTTGGTGATTTTGCCTTATTGCCAAGAGTAAACATGACTAACGCATGATCACTGAAAGACACGTGCTTTACAGAGTAATCGCTACAAAGGGGTAAAAGATCAAGCGAGACATATACCCTATCCAGTCTCGCATGACTCCGGCCTTGAAAATGCGTGAACTGTACATTTCCCTGATTCATACAGGCCGCCACGTCCTCCAAGCAATGCCCCGAAACAAGGTCATTCAAAGAAAAGGAACTCGCGTCTCGAACAATAGCATGACTCGCTCGATCATGTGGCCTACAAACGCAGTTAAAATCACAAAGAGAAATAATTACCCGCTCGAAATCGAGATACATGCTCAGACTTAAAAAAAACAAAAAACTTTACGTTCACCTTCGCGATTCGGCGCGTAGACACAGAAAACGCGCGAATCAGCGTTAGAAAACGAAAAATCGCAGTAAACAAATCGCCCGGAACCACAAGAATGCATGGCTGTTTCTACGACACCAATCGACCGCCGAATAAACAAACAGCAGCCGGCGGAAAACGCAACAGCATGCGGCACGCAAACGTTAAAAAAAAAAATTCTGAAAAATTCGCACCATACGGTCAGTCTGTTCCTGGCTTTCAATTTTGGTTTCTTGAATGGCAATAATGTCAAGCTCGTTCTCAAAAAATAAACGGCTGTGATGATGTGACTCAGTGTGTAAAAGAAGAAGTGTAAGTCAACCCATGACGCACGAGGACACAGCGCACCCGTAACAAACACTAGGACAACGTTCACAGTCACACCAAAAGAAAGAAAGGGACACTTACACAGCGCTGACTTCAACTCTTTGTATATTCCCGCCTTTTTCTCTTCTTTCACGTCTAATGCATAACCTAGGCCTCATCTTTTTCTTTCTTTGCTGAAGGTTAACTGTAAAGGTTTTAAGCTAGAAATTGAAAATTAAAAATTAAAAATTAAAAATTACTGTAGATCAATGATGCAAAGCTAAGTAATCCAGCTCTTTTTGTGACAGCGCTATAGATGGTTTGCTAATACACCTGCCGTTTTGCCTGGCAATGTTCTCCGCTTCTATTATTTCCCTTGTGAGCTGGTCTCGGCTCCTTGCCAACACCACACACTTGTCAAGTTCCGCTGTGCACCCACAGTCCCGAATGTGTATGCCAACATGTCCAGAGTTCTTGTTGATGGTGGCCAAGTTGTGTTCTCTAAGGCGGTGGTTTAAACACCTACCCGTCTGTCCGATATATGTTCTTCCACAGGACAGGGGAAGGAGTAGACCACATTTTCAGTACATCGAACGAACTTATTTCTGTGATTCGTTGTGCAGGACGTCGGTGTCCTTGAAGGAGTGTTTACCCTCTTGCACAGGCTGTAGAGCTTGTTCGGAGCGGAGAAAATAACGTCCGTGCTTACTTTGTTTGCTATTTTCTTGAGGCCATGAGAAAAATGATGGAGATATGGCACAATCACTGGTCTTTTTGCCCTGTCCCGATGACTTTTCTTAAATCGTTCATCATGCTTAAATTCTCTGAAAAGTCCTTCCGCCACTGATGTTAACAAGGATGGTGGATAACCTGCGCATTTTAATCGCGACACTTGCCCATCAAAGCTCCTTTGGATGGAATGGAAGCATGACTTCGTAAGAGAGTTCTTAAGGCACAACCGCGCTATGCCTCTCTTTACGAGTTTTGAATGCGCGGAGTTGAATGGCAGAAGTGGCTTCTTTCCCCTTGGCTCGTAAGTCCAGCACGTATGGTACGGTGACGTACAAAGACGAAGATCTAAGAATCGCAAACTTCTTTCACTTGGAAGTTCGTGGGTAATCTCCAATGGGTTCATGCACCTTTTGAAACTGTCGAGAATGTCTGGTACCAAGGCTGTCAGATTTTGGTCATCGGTGGCGAGGACAATTAAATAATCATCGACATATCTGAATACTTTTTTAACTATTGACGCGTCGAGAGTTAGGTTTAAATTCCTGTCAAGGTGTGCAAGATACAGGTCACTGAGGATAGGTGCAATGCACGAACCAATACACACCCCTCTCTTCTGCAGATACGTATGTCCATCCCAAGTGGCGAAGGTAGATTTTAGATAGATGTCAATTAAGTTTAAGAAGTTGCTTTGGGATAGGCCTGCCGCATTCTGAAAGGCAGTGATGCCATATGTGTCTATGCAGTCCTCGATACACCTTAGGAGATGGGGTTGGGGCAAGGAATAGTAGAGATCCTTAATATCGATGGAGAATGCTCTTAGATCTTGGTCGCTTTTTTGATCGAAGAAGCTGATGACGTCATAAGAGCTATGAATCAAGTAAGGATCATCGATGACTAGCAGCTTCAGTCTTTCTTGCAAATATACACCTACCGACTTCTGCCAAGTTTCCCTTTCTGAAATTATTACTCGAAGAGGGCATTCCGGTTTATGAGTTTTGGCGCTGAAGAATAATTGTAGGCTCAAGTTTTTGCTGCGTTCAATTCTGGAGCAAAGTTGATTCAAATTCTGTGAATGACAAAACGTTTTTGCTACCCGTTTCACTTTTTCCAGGGAGATCTCGTCGTGGCTGCTGAAGACAGATTCGACCGCTGTTAAAGCTTTTTCTCCGAACGTCTCCTTTGCATAAGCACAAAACCGCCTTCTTTGTCAGCTGGCATAAGTGTCAGTGAGTGTTCTTTTAGGTATGCTTCTACTCTCTTGATAGGCAGAGGTGCAGCTGATGGCTTGTAACGAACAAGCAGGTCCACTCCCTCGGAGGTGCATCGATCTATCTCGGCCTCTGGAGCTCGTCGTGACACTTGCCTAATGATGGAGAGTAGCTCCGGTGCCGTCTTCTTGGGTTCCACTGCAAACTTGGGGCCCAAGCTTAGAACGTGCCTCACAGAACTTGGTATATCAATGTCCCCTATCGTGTGTACTGGGTTACTTGAAGTCGTTTCTTTCTTGGGTCTGGTGGTCCGGAGATGCCTTAACGTGAGTTTCCTTAGATGTTCAGTCGTACATTCCGTTAATGAGGCGTAAGTTTGCCATATTCTTCTGATGGAAGAAAGAGTGGTGTCTTCATGCAGTAGTGAGAACAGGCTATTTCGATACTTGTTACCGTGCACTGCCGAAGAACTTTTCAGAGAATTTAAGCATGATGAACGATTTAAGAAAAGTCATCGGGACAGGGCAAAAAGACCAGTGATTGTGCCATATCTCCATCATTTTTCTCATGGCCTCAAGAAAATAGCAAACAAAGTAAGCACGGACGTTATTTTCTCCGCTCCGAACAAGCTCTACAGCCTGTGCAAGAGGGTAAACACTCCTTCAAGGACACCGACGTCCTGCACAACGAATCACAGAAATAAGTTCGTTCGATGTACTGAAAATGTGGTCTACTCCTTCCCCCTGTCCTGTGGAAGAACATATATCGGACAGACGGGTAGGTGTTTAAACCACCGCCTTAGAGAACACAACTTGGCCACCATCAACAAGAACTCTGGACATGTTGGCATACACATTCGGGACTGTGGGTGCACAGCGGAACTTGACAAGTGTGTGGTGTTGGCAAGGAGCCGAGACCAGCTCACAAGGGAAATAATAGAAGCGGAGAACATTGCCAGGCAAAACGGCAGGTGTATTAGCAAACCATCTATAGCGCTGTCACAAAAAGAGCTGGATTACTTAGCTTTGCATCATTGATCTACAGTAATTTTAATTTTTAATTTTCAATTTTTAATTTTCAAGAGAGTATGAATCGTTTTATTAAAACAATCGGAAATCCGGCTGGAGTTAGTCTTGCCACTAGGCCGACATTGTCCCACGCGCGAAAGGAAAAATATAAAATTAAATTAATGAGAAGATAAAAAGAAAGAGGATAGATATGAACAGATTAGAGGAGGTATTAAAGTTAGTGGTCAGAAATTTCCAGTGCTTGTCTTTGTCACGTTTGTAGTATATGAGCCCTTTACAGTTGAGTGTGTAGGCCAGTGGCTCGCAGGAAATTCAAAAATAATCTCTGAAGTAATTTCCTCGTAGCACGAGTACCAGAAGGAAATATAAGTTGTGCTGTGTCCTGTATCACAAATTTGTGCTTTCTCAACTCAGCCGAGAATGTTTTCCTTTCCTCTTCAAACTTTTGACAATCGTCAAGCATGTGATTGAGGTCTTCGGTTACTCCACATTTGCTGCAGGTATCGGTATCTCGCTTTTTCCAGCGGTGCAGCAGTTGGCCTGTACGTGCACTCCCTGTACGTAAACGGAAAAGCAGAGTGGCGTCTGCGCGGCGGAGATTTCGGGTTAAGCACGGCTGAACCGGAGAGGAGTGGCCTATGGATAACGAGCATATATGGTCGTATATTGTTTTGTAGAAATTTCTAGTATCTTCTGGGGTCCTAATGCTAGCGGGTAAATTGTGAGCGGCGCAAGCAAGTTGATCCGCTTTTTCGTTGCCTCGTAGCCCGATGTGTGCCGGTACCCACTGATAGTAAATTTTGAAACCGTTCGCTTCCAGTGTCTTTGTAGCTAATTTAGCTGCCGTTGCTGCTTTCGACGTTTCTTGGGGTCTTTGTAGCTGTTGGAGAGCAGCACGAGAGTCTGTTAGTATAACCACATTTTGTGGTGTGAGCTTACTTATCATACTTAGAGCTTCTACAATCGCATACATTTCAGCTATTGTTGACGATACCATCTTATCGAGTCGTCCACTCCATTCAAGTTGTAAACTAGGCATATAGAAAGCGGAAGTGCCGCTTCTTCTGGTGCGATTCACTGACCCGTCTGTGTATACTTGTAGACAGTCAGAGTATGTTATCGAGATATATTCAATTGTTTTTTGCTTGATTACTGTTACATTTTCGCTCATCTTATTGCGTATACCCGGAATGTGGCAGGTGCACTTTGGGCAGTAGTTGTTCCAGGGGGCGATGGTTTAATACCATCTCTATCATGAGAAACGTCAGGTGTCCATCCAAGGTGTTGAAGAGTTTGTCCAGAAATATGAAGACGCGATTGTTGCCTGGTTTTAAGTCGTCGCAACAGGTCTCTTCCTGCAGGCGTGGTACTCAAACGTACGTGCTGAGAAAGGAGGCTCTTGGTTGCTAGCAGCGGTAAATTGAAAGCGCGAGCTTCTTTGTATACATTTTCATTTTTTGTGGAGCTTGGAACTCCCAGGCAAGTGCGCAGGCCTTGTCTATGTATGCACTCGAGCATTCGGGAATCTGTTGGTGACAACTTAATGAATGGCAAAGAATATAATATACGGTTGACAATAAGGGCTGAATGCAGACGCATCATGGATCTTGGTGAGTTTCCCCACGACTGTCCTGCGACTCTACGAATTGCGTTTCTTGCTGTCAGTGTAGATTTCTTTACGATCATAGCTTGTGCATGCCAGTTAAGCCTAGAGTTCAAAGTGATTCCTAAGAATCTGTGTTGTCGTTCGCGACGTATCGGTGTATTGTAGAGAGTGAGGTCAATTTTGGTACTGCGTCGGTTTTTCCCAGGAACAGTATGAATGCAGTTTTTTCGAGTGAGAATTGTAGGCCAGAATCATTGAGATAATTGCTTGCTGCGGTGATGGTTGCTTGAGCGGCGTTTCGAAGACCATGGTGCCTGTACCCTGAAACCCAGACGCATATATCATCCATAGAGTTATTACAATAAACGCTAGAGGCTCAGCTGGCGCTAGTGTGCTGTTGCATTTTGAAGCAGACAGCAAGCAGTCTAAATTTGACTTCCGGTAATGTATTCCTATGGGAAAAAGCGAGTGCATTTTCTCTCTGCGCTCGATTATAAGAGCAAATATCACGAATAACTTGTACGTACTAGGCACATTAGAACATTTCTCAGTCACGCAGACGAAATAAATGGTCAGTTACGGCGTTTTTTCTTTCAAATTCATCGCATTAAAAACGGTGCTAAAACGGCTTCGTACGTGTATTTTTGTGCACTGTCGGACACTGTTAGCGCGAACACGGCGTCGACGCTTTCCAACATGGGGGATATACGTGCCAAACGAACGAAGGACATGTAGAAAACCGAGAGAGACGGCAAGAACTACGCAGTAACACTGGATAAGTAACTCCTTGTGCTTGCAGACGATCAAAATAAATTGAAAGTCACGTAATATAGTCAGATTTGCAATAAATAAGTACTGTGAAGATGCTTGTTCTGGGTTCAAATGGTTCAAAGCATCACCCGCACGCTCCAAATCTTTGCAAATAGGGGAAGCCAGAGAGCAGGTGCCCGATAAAAACTGCCCGACATGGGAAATAATAAAAAGACATACCTTTCGTAGCTCACGTGCTTTATTTTTTGCGTTCGAATGTTTCTTTAACCGATCGTAAAGATGCGCACGACGGAGTCATTTTCATCCAATGACAGGACGGGCATATTAGCAATATATAAGCACCACCGAAATGCTAGCGAACCTGAACACACACTACATTCCTTTCGATCGTTAGTTTGCTTAGAACCGTCGCTCGTTTTCACATACCTTCCTTGAAACAGGGGTTTGGGCCTGAAATAGAGCGAAGTTTAACATCGCTCAGTGGTAAAGAAAAATGCTGTAACTAAAGCAATTACACTTTCACAATACCAATAAAGGTACATACTATCCGTTACAACCGATATGACAAAAGTTATTCATGTTATTTTCCGGCGAAGAGACAAAATTCACGCGCGTTTTCCCATAGGAATACACAGGGAGGCTGGAAATGTAGACTGCATGCTGTCTGCTTCAATTTGCAACCGGAAGTCCCGTAGACACTAGCGCCAGCTGAGCCTCTAGCGTTTATTGTAGTAACTGCTATGATATCATCCGCATACACTGACATATTAATGGGAAGAGTGTACTTAGGAAGGCATGCTGGTAATCTTGCCAAAACAATATTGAACAGAATGGGCGATAGTACGCTTCCTTGTGGTAAACCTCTAGTACATCTGCGAGTAGTGCTGAGAGACGGACCAAGCCGAACCCTGAGGGTTCTGTTGGTGAAGACGCTTTTCAGAAACGTTTGGAACTTCCCTGTTATGCCGATGTCTGTCAACTTTTCGAGAACTACCGCTGGTTCAACATTATCGTATGCTTTCGAAATATCAAAAAATACCGCCAATGTCGATTTTTTGTTAAATTGGTTGTGTTCGATCGAACTAATCAGGTCTAAGATGCTGTCTTGAGTCGATAGCCCGCGTCTGAATCCTGTCATTTCGTGCGGCAACAGATGGTTAGTTTCAAGCCACCATGTGAGTCGAGCATGTATCATCCTTTCCATGAGCTTCATCACACAGGAGGTAAGGGAAATGGGTCGGTAGGATGATGGTGCGTCGTGTGGTTTTCCTGGTTTGTGTATGGGCACAACCCAAGCTGTTCTCCATTCTTCTGGTATGATACCTGATTCCCATACAGAATTAAAGAACTTTAGTAGCTCTTGTAGACGCTCAGCTGGTAAATTTTGCAGCATCTGGTTTGTGATTCCGTCTGGTCCAGGGGCACTTTTCCGCTTAGTTGATTTTAACGCGAACGTTAATTCTTCAATGTTGAAGTCCGTGTCCAAGGGAGACGATCTGGTCACAGCTTCATACACCTTGTCGGTCTGGTCTTGGGTCGAAAAAAATTGGTCCGCAAATTTCTCCGCTGCTTCCCTCAGATTTGTTCCGAGGCGAAATGCCATCGAAGCATGTGAGAGGCGTAAATCACGTTTGCCTGTAAAAACATCGAGTATTCTCCAAATCTCAGTTCCAGGTTTGTTGGCATCAGCTGTAGCACATGTGTCATCCCAGTGCTTACGTTTTGTTTTCTTGGCATAACGGTTCGTAAGTGCATTGATTCTGTTTAACTTAGTTTTGCCAGTGCTGGAGTATTTTCGCTGGATCTGTCGTTGGGCCTGTCTTCGGGCTGCACAAAGATTAAGCAACTTGAGGTCAGGTTCTGGGTAGTGCTCTGGTAGTCGTATCTTGATAGTAGCCTTCTCTGCGCTTGTCAATATAGCTTGTAGTATGGGCTCTGTCGACGTTTCCATGTTTGTTCTAAAAGAGTCCCAGTGGGTGACCTGTCTGGTGCACTGTCGAGTCCCACGAAATCCATGTAGATCTATAAATATTGGATAGTGATCACTTCTCATTGTGTCAGGGTATCTTTTCCAATCTACACACAGGCTTGGTGAGTGGACAGTGATGTCGATGGCGCTGTAAGTGTCAGGTGGTCGAAAAAACGTTGGACTGCCGTCATTTGCCACAGCAAGATTGCATTCTTCAAAAACTCTTACCAAAGCCCGGCCGCGCGTATCATCTCTGTTTGCTCCCCAGAGGCCATGATGTGCGTTCCAGTCGCCGCACATTAAAATCGGATCCTCGCAGCGTTGGCAGATTTCTTTTACACAATCTGCAACTTTGATTCCGCCCTTTCCAGCACGGACATACACTGTTACCACACACAGAATCTGATTGTTGAATTTAACACGAGCTGCTATAATCTCCAAATCTTCTGTACATAAGTCAGTGGTGTCTATCTGAAGGTGAGGTACGGCCTTTCTTATAAATAGGGCTGCGCTCCCATTTGGAAAACCGGTCATTGTAGGGTTTCGGTAGCAAAAATACCCTGATATACTCTGATCCTTTGGCAGACCCGCCTCACTAAATGCAAGTATCGGAATTCGTGAACGTTTTAAAAACAATGAAAGTTCCGCATGGCGAAGGTGAAGACTAGCACAGTTCCATTGCATGAGAAAAGGTAAATGTCGTTGTTTGGCTTTAGAGCTGGGTTGACAATTTGAAGAGTCAGCCATGACACTGTTGCAGGTTTCGTGTCATCTCTACTATGGCTGGTTGTAGAAGCATAGCTCCTTGTTTAATTTTCAATTTCTAGCTTACATGCCTTTACAGTTAACCTTCAGCAAAGAAAAGAGAAAAGATGAGGCCTAGGTTATGCATTAGGCGGTGAAAGAGAGAAGCAGGCGGGAATATACAAAGAGTTGAAGTCAGCGCTGTGTAAGTGTCCCTTTCTTTCTTTTTTGGTGTGACTGTGAACGTTGTCCTGATAGGGGTGCGCTGTGTCCTTGTGCGTCGTGAACTACCAACTCGCCCGAACTTC